>CM055750.1:10374627-10649627 GCA_029465975.1 Dallia pectoralis
GAGCCAAACACAAGAGGGCGGAGGCAATCAGAGCCAAACACAAGAGGGCGGAGGCAATCAGAGCCAAACACAGGAGGGCGGAGGCAGTAAGAGCCAAACACAAGGGGGCGGAGGCAATCAGAGCCAAACACAAGAGGGCGGAGGCAGTAAGAGCCAAACACAAGGGGGCGGAGGCAGTAAGAGCCAAACACAAGGGGGCGGAGGCAGTAAGAGCCAAACACAGAAGGGTGAAGACAGTAAGAGCCAAACACAGGAGGGTGGTGGGGGTGGTACCAAAAGAGTTCAGATGAATGAATGTCCATGTTGTTAAGCCTACACCTTCCAATAGATAAGAGAGATGGCGTCCCTAAGAGACGAGGAGAGAGAGGAACAAGGAGTGGTTGCCTGCCTGCCTGCCAGACTGTTTGCTTTTGTCTTTTTGTCTGCCCAGTCCATTTCAGTTTACCTGCCTGTGTCTGTCTGTCTGTAGCACAGTGAGATCATGGCTAAAGGGAGGAATCACGACACTGTCTCAGTGTGACTAACAAATATCTCCCTGACTCATGCAAACAGCATTATGTCCATCCCCTTTCAACCTTCCCCAGTAATCGGATGGTCTTAAACCTTAGCAAGAATCAATAATCCGAGATAAAAAAAAAGTAATTTCATAGTGTGGATGTTGCTATGAATTGCTCAAAGAAATTTCTGTACAAGATTTTGTATATTAGCATAAATAAACATCTTTAGACTGCATAACGTCTGGGTTAATCAGCGAGCGAGGGACTCTAGAAATGGGCTGGGAAGCCCGGCTCTGTATAACAGCTGCGGTTCCACCAATTAATTCTGGAGCAGTACAACTTTCAGAACAAACTGGGGCACAGAGGAGTGACAGCTGCTTTAAGCTGTCCACAAGCGCCCCCTGCTGGTGTTCATTAGAATAGTTTTGGGCAGCACTATTCCTCCTGAATGGGATAACTTCTTTTTACTGGTTATTTGGGCGTAGCAGTATTGGGCAAAGGCAGCGCTGACCTGATTGTCCAGCTTTAAATTAATTGTCATATGGTCAGTGAATCACTCCAATGGCCATAATTTTTCCATTATGAATCAGTCTGATTTCTGAACAGCAGCACAGTAATCTCTGCAAACTGCCAGATTCCAAGACTAGTCTAATCAACACCAAAATACCACGGAAAAAGATTTGCCAACACAAACTGTCCAGCCAGAAATGACTCATAGAGACGTCACCCAGTTATCATCTGAAAGACAACCAGCCAGGGTAATAAAGCAGACAAAGAAAGAATACAGTGCAATACAATATGTACCATACAATATGTACCATGGCAGTGCATCCAACACACACACACACACGCACGCGCACGCGCACGCGCACACGCACACCGTAATAAAGGCCTAAAGACTCCAGCTGGATCTGACCTGTACTCTCCCAGGCTTCTCTTCTCTCTGAGGAAGGATCTCCCATCACTTACCCAGAGCCAACTCCTCCTCAGACAGCAGCATAGTCTGGTGCAGTGTAGCATGTTTCGGAGGCTGACAGCTCTATCTGTGGTCCTCCTCTCAGCCTACCCTCACCAGGGGTATTACTACTTATGTGATCATACCACTGTCATCTCAAGAGCGCAAGACATTTCCCGTAGTTCCATAGCGGAGTCTTACCCATGGCCTAACCTCCACACAAGAGAAATATACAATCATCACACAACAGCTACTGAAACTGAGTCATTGATGCTGTATCCCGATCCAGGCCAATGGGTAATTATTTAACTGGAGTTCACACGTGCGTTCCCAGTGTCTGTACACATATTAAAAGACTAGAATCCATGAGGTAATTCCAGCAGCACTTACATCTTCACAAAACAATATACCACACTTCAACAACAGGCCACCAGGGGGTGACAGTGAGAATGAAATTGACACAGCATTTAGACACATGGGAAGGGCTTTTTCCATTTGTGTTTCGAGAACAGGGAAATTAATAATTCATAGATGAGGATCCTCTGTTAGTTCAGAGGCCATTATAGTGAATGAAGCTCTGGTGGACCCGCGTGAAGCAGGAACCGACAGCACGTGTTTAAAAGGATTCTCAATAATTTCCCAGCTGAGCCTTTGCTTTAGCGTGGCAGACTGTGCTGTGAAAGTGAGCAGCAATAAGGACATACTAAAACATCCTGAAATACTGGCCTGAGAACATGCCTGCGAACAATTCCTGTCAGCAGTAATAAAGGGAGGTGAGACCATGCCTTTCATATTACTCACAGACTCAGAGTTCACTGGACTGCACTCTTCCAGTGAACTCACTGCATTCTTACTCCACCCTAGTACAGCAGCACAACTCAGCCCACAAAAGTCTGCAGAAATCACACACAGGCAAAGGTGTTTCCAATTCACCAGGACTGTGCAGTAAGAATGGCAATGTTTTACCCTAAGTGTGACCACAACAGAACCGTTGAGTTCAATTTGGTACCACGTTGAAACACTTAATGCAAGTTTCTGAAAAGCATCCAGCTTTGAGTCAGAGTAGAGCTGATGTAGTGTACCAGAGCATTGAGTCAGAGTAAAGCTGATGTGGTGTACCAGAACATTGAGTCAGAGTAAAGCTGATGTAGTGTACCAGAACATTCAGTCAGAGTAAAGCTGATGTGGTGTACCAGAGCATTCAGTCAGTAAAGCTGATGTAGTGTACCAGAACATTGAGTCAGAGTAAAGCTGATGTAGTGTACCAGAGCATTCAGTCAGAGTAAAGCTGATGTAGTGTACCAGAACATTGAGTCAGAGTAAAGCTGATGTAGTGTACCAAAGCATTGAGTCAGAGTAAAGCTGATGTGGTGTACCAGAGCATTGAGTCAGAGTAAAGCTGATGTGGTGTACCAGAGCATTGAGTCAGTAACGCTGATGTAGTGTACCAGAACATTGAGTCAGAGTAAAGCTGATGTGGTGTAAGGCAGACTCACCCAGCTCTCTGGGTTCCTCTCTCTATGTGCACTCCGGCTCCTCATCCTGGACAGGTTCCCGTCCACAACACTCTCCGACGGGGCCGATCGGCGGGACACACTGCGGGACCTCATCCGGTTCAGCTCCTGAGAGGGATTGTAAAATGACATCAGGGGTTCAATGCAAACTATAGTGGCCACAAGAATATCAGTAATGCCAGAGAAGTCCTTTAGACTCCCACGCACACAAAATAAAGTATCTACAGGAAACGCTATTCGAATAAAACGTGTTCGACAAAACATCCATGTTGTGTTGGAAGAAACCTTTAACAACTGAAATGTATCATTTGGCTCAATAAATAAACCCCTGGTCTCTTGTTGAACCATAATATGCTCTAAATTCACCCACACAGCTGATCTTAATTGCAACAATTACCGGCCAACTCGTTAACACTCTCTAACAGCTGAAGTCAGCATTCATTTAGTCTAGAGAAAATCTGGGCAAAATAATCCGGCCCTCGAGGAAATTCCATTATGCCCGTAGGTAGGTATTTAAACAGTTTTGAGGAAGTACAAAATATCTTGCCAGTCCACTTGTAATGCATCTGATTCATATTATTTATATATAACAATAGACCTACTGTATAAATGGTAGATGCATACATTTTTATCATTGCCCTATTCTGGCCCACATATCATTTATAATATACAAATGTGGCCCCTGAGCTGAAAGATTTCTTCACTAAATGCAGATAGCCTTTAATCCAAAGGAAAGCAAGTCAATTCAACTGGATATAACCTAAGAAATGTAGGCGGGGCCAATCAGAATCTAACAAGATCCAATGGGCCAATATTGTCATGTTCTAGTACACAGTTCTGTTAATGACATACTCCGTATAGTGTTTGTGCTGGAACTCCATTTTCACAACACTCCTCCAACATTTGACAGGGCAGTTTCATCTCTCTGTCAAACTGGAGTTGGTGCTAAAGGGAAGCTCCAGAGCAAACAGCCTTATGCTCACCCCACATACACCATGTCTCTACAATAAAATGTTTCTTACCTGAGAACCCTGAGACCTCCTCTGTCCTCTTGCTGCTACCTTGTGCCCTTGAGGCTGAGGGTCCTGGAAAAACCGTGCCTGTTCAATGGAGGACCCGGAGCTATGTGTCTCTCTTCTGATAATACCAGACCTAGGTCTCTCTGGGACTAAGATCGGGGCAGTGGTCCTGTCCTGCCTTCGGAGGATCTGCTCCAGGCTGGGTTTATTGACCGGTTTCCTGGGTGGCTCTGGTCCAGCCATGGGCATATCCACGGACACCCCACCTAGCCTTGGGTCCCAGAGCTCCTGCTGAGAGGGGGCCCACACTGACTTGGGGCGCCCCACTGCGCCTTCAGGAGCCATTCTACTCATACCATCCCTCTCTGGTGTGTGGCGCTGGGATCTGTAATCCCCACTCGCTGGGCCTAAGCCCTGGATGCTAGTGAGAGGAACCACCTCGCTTTTGGGTGAAGTCTGTGACTGGAACCTGAATGAGTCTATGTCTAGGACGCCAGGCTTGCAGAGATCATCAGCCCAAGTAGAGGGCTGCTTCCATCTGGCTCCAGGAGACTTGGGACTGCCTCTGGTGTGCTGCTCACCCAGGGATACGGAGTCTATATCCAAGACTTTAGGCCTGAGAGGTGACGTGTCTAACCTCTCTTGGTTCTCTCTCCTCTGCCTTTCCAGGATTCTCAGTCTCTCTGTCTCTTGCTGTCTGGCAACCTGTCTCATCTTCTCCCGCTCCTCTTTCGCAGTCTTTCTCTCCTTCTCAGCCTCTCCTTTTCTTTCCCTCTGGTTTTCCATCTCCTGTATCTCAAAGTCCATCTGTTTCTGTCTCAGCCTCTCCAACTCTGTCTGTTTTTGTTTTCCCAGATCACACTGCCTTTCTCTCTCCAACTCCCTCAGTCTGTCAACCTCTAGTTGTATGGCTTGCTGTCTCATCTTCTCCTTCTGCATCATCTCCTCCCTCAGACTCTGCTGTTCTGCCACGATCTTGACCTGCTTATGTTTTTCTAATTCAACAAGTTGCCTTTTCTCCATCTCCAATGCTTCAACCCTCCTTCTCTCCAACATCTGTCTCTTCAAGTCTAACTGCCTCTGCTTTTCCTTTTCAAATTCTTTTTGTTGCTCCAACTCCCGCTGCCTCTGTTGCTCCAACTCCCGCTGCCTCTGTTGCTCCAACTCCCGCTGCCTCTGTTGCTCCAACTCCCGCTGCCTCTGTTGCTCCAACTCCCGCTGCCTCTGTTGCTCCAACTCCCGCTGCCTCTGTTGCGCCAACTCCCGCTGCCTCTGTTGCGCCAACTCCCGCAGCCTCTGTTGCTCCAACTCCCGCAGCCTCTGTTGCTCCAACTCCCGCAGCCACTGTTGCTCCAACTCACGAAGCTTCAGTTTCTCCAACTCACGTAGCCTCTGTTGCTCCAATTCCCGCTGCCTCTGTTGCTCCAATTCCCGCTGCCTCTGTTGCTCCAATTCCCGCTGCCTCTGTTGCTCCAATTCCCGCTGCCTCTGTTGCTCCAATTCCCGCTGCCTCTGTTGCTCCAATTCCCGCTGCCTCTGTTGCTCCAATTCCCGCTGCCTCTGTTGCTCCAATTCCCGCTGCCTCTGTTGCTCCAATTCCCGCTGCCTCTGTTGCTCCAATTCCCGCTGCCTCTGTTGCTCCAATTCCCGCTGCCTCTGTTGCTCCAATTCCCGCTGCCTCTGTTGCTCCAATTCCCGCTGCCTCTGTTGCTCCAATTCCCGCTGCCTCTGTTGCTCCAATTCCCGCTGCCTCTGTTGCTCCAATTCCCGCTGCCTCTGTTGCTCCAATTCCCGCTGCCTCTGTTGCTCCAATTCCCGCTGCTGCTGCTTCTGTTGCTCCAACTCCCGCTGCTGCTGCTGCTCCAACTCCCGCTGCTGCTGCTTCTGTTGATCCAACTCCCGCTGCTGCTGCTTCTGTTGATCCAACTCCCGCTGCTTCTGTTGCTCCAACTCCCGCTGCTGCTGCTTCTGTTGCTCCAACTCCTGCTGCTGCTGCTTCTGTTGCTCCAACTCCCGCTGCTTCTGTTGATCCAACTCCCGCTGCTGCTGCTTCTGTTGCTCCAACTCCCGCTGCTGCTGCTTCTGTTGCTCCAACTCCCGCTGCTGCTGCTTCTGTTGATCCAACTCCCGCTGCTGCTGCTTCTGTTGATCCAACTCCCGCTGCTGCTGCTTCTGTTGATCCAACTTCCGCTGCTGCTTTTGTTGCTCCAACTCCTGCTCTTGCTGTTTTTTCAGGTCTCTTTCTTTCTCTTCAGCCAAATCATTTTTACTTCCTGTTTCTAACTCTCTCTGTTTCTGTCCCTCTATTTCCAGCTGTTTTGGTTTTTCTCTCTCCGAATCTCCTAATTTTTCAAAGTGTATTTGCTTCGGTCCTTCTATTTCCATCTCCTCCATTCCAGTCTGTTTGTCCCCTGACTTTCCCTTCTCCCTTGGGTACTTCTTTATCAGCTCCTCTTCTGGTTCTTGACCGTGCAGGCCTTTCCCCAAAGCCTCATCTAGAGAGGGGTTCCTTCGTACATGTAAGATCTTCCCTTGAGAGGCCCAATGTCCAGGCTTCACAAAGGCATCGTCAAAGGCAACTTCCATGTTACCTCTCTCTTCATGTCCATGAATCTGACCAGTCAGAGCAAAGTAGGTGGCTCTGGGTTTAGGCTCATCTGCCTCAAACATTTTCAAACGTTTAGGTGCCGCAACTTCCGCCCTCTCCTGACTCCTCTGCTTCTCTCCCTCAACCTCCAAGAGCAACCTTCTCTCCGCTTCCCCCTGGCTCTCGTACACCTCCTCGTTTCTATCACGTTCCAATTGCTTGTCCTTTTGCAATATTTTCTCTGACTCCCTGTCCACCTGACTAGTATTCCACTTCTGCAGAGCACCAACCCTCAGGTACCGTGTCGTCTGTTCCGTCTGGGAGCTGTCTGTTTGGATTAAAGCCGCTCTTTCCTCCGGCTGCTCAGCCCTGGCCGGCCTGTTCCCGACGCTGCGTCTGGAGCGTAGGGTCATGGCCTTGTCCTCCAGCTGAGCCGAGGGGACGAGCTCACTGACGGCCCTCCTCTCCCCCACTGCCAGCACTGTGTCAAACGAATGCTCCACGCGGAGTGGACTGGAGGGAGACAGTGGCTCGCGGTAGGTGGCGGTGACCAGGGTGTCGTCGAACTCCCCGTCCTCGAGGGAAACGCATCTCTTGGGACAGCCCTTTGTGGCACTTGGAGGTCTGTCCTCCTCCATCACCAGCACACTGCATCTCTCCACCACGTTGTCAAACAGGGCGGCTCTCACAGTCTGCACCCCACTGCTCCTGTGGATCCCCTGGGCCTCTGTCTCCATCCTGGGGCCTGCTTCAGTCGGTCCGGCTGAGGGGTCAGAGGGGCCTGGATGCTCTGGGGACCATTTGGTGTCTTCATCCGCCGTCCTTTGATCCCTGAAGACGAAGACAGAGTCCGTCCCCTAAAATCAAGAATTGTAAAGCCCAGCTTAGTGAATTAAAAAATTAGAGACAAAATAATTGCCTTAAGCTATTCCAACATACAGCCAACAAAAGGCCATAATAGCTCATTAAAATAAACCAAACTCCTCTTTGTTGGCTACAAAAGTGGATTTGACTCTCAGGAGGTAAGTGGGTGTGGCTCTCAGAAGGTAAGTGGGTGTGGCTCTCAGGAGGTAATTAAAGCCTTTTATTGTTGACCTTTTCCCAGTGCTTCACTCCCAGCATATTTCATAACCAACACACTGAGAACCACCACAAATGACTAATAACCCATCTTAGATTTCACTGCTCTTTGTATCACTGTGACACACAGAGGTCATTCTCACTTCTATGCCCCTTTTACCTCTGCGAAGGTCTTTCACAAATTAAAGACAGAGATTGATTCTCTTATGGACAGAAGAGTTTTTACTGGATTTATATAGTTGGCACAAGGGTTTAACTAATTCTCAAAGAGCTTGATGCAATCCGTTGCCAAATCACCAATGTTTTTCTAATCCCAGCACTTCTCTTACCCTGCTTTGAGGATCAGTGTCACTCTCGTGGCGACCTGTAGTCTCTTTAGGGGAAGGACTGCCGAGGTCTGGGGACCTCTCAGAGCCAAACCTGATTAAAAGAAACACGCATATCACAAGACAGGACAGGTGATGACGACAATGGGACAGAAAAGGGCGGACACAACAGCTGAATTCTGATTGGCTAAACGAGAGCATGTTCACTTCCCTCACCAAGATGCTTTGTTGACTCAGATGTGACTTCTCTCATCACCCACAAAAATCAAAACATCCATTGTTTGCCAAATCCAGGCAAACAAACCCCTTCAACAACAATGATAAGCAGTGGGATTTGTTCATTTAAGAAGGTATATTGTATAAAACAATGTTACCTAACAGCTTAAAGTAATTCAGAGAACCAAGCTCCATTAAGACATGTTGGGCTGTAAACTGTAAAAGTGTATACGTAATCAAGGAGACAGCACTAGTGAAAAACATTTTGTTAATATATTCATCCATACATTGCAGTACTTATAGTTAAACAACTATGAACTCTACTGTACACATCTTCTTTGAGTTTCTTAATTACTGCCAGAACCGTTTTGTGTGTCATTGTTGCTGAAATATAATACAACTTTTCATTTCCCCTGGGATTTCTTCAGTAGATACATTACCAAAACTATGTGAACACCTGTTTTTATCTCCTTCAAAAATATGTTGCATTTATATAGATTTGGTACTCTAATGTAAAATTAGCATTTCCACAAGAAGTGAAAAACATTGTTGGATTTGCTTCCAGTCAGCCACAAGAGCATAAATAAGGTTGGATGCTGATATTTGGTAATTCGGCCTGGCTCGAAACTAAGGATGAGGTAGAACAGAAAACCAGTAGGCTCACCAACCTGAAGGGTAAGAGTTGAATACCCATGATCTAGAATGTAACGTTGTGTAACGTTAATTTCTCTGTACTGGAAATGAAACTTCCAATGAAAAACAGCCCCAGACCATTATACCTCCTCCAGACACCCTCCTGCTGCAATTATGGCTAGATAAAGCTTGTTTAAATAGCACACTATTGGATAACAATCATTTTCTCAGAACAAATGTATTTGGATATATTATTTAATAAAATAATGGTTGAACCTGGCGAAATATCAATCTCACAGGTAACACTTTATTTTGAAAGTCCCAAAATATTTCCATAGAAGAAGCTCTACAGATTATCTACTGACTACCTGTAACCTTTGTGCAATTTGTAAACCCTAACATTAACCTTTATCATTGACCTACACTTAACTCTTGCCCTAAACCTTCAGATGATCCAAATGAAGTGTTGTCATCTTAACCAGATAGTTAAGAGTTTTCCCAAATGAAATTACTTAATCCACATTGTTGAAAACTCAACAGAAAGTAAGCTGTGGCTTGTCAATCACCTATAAGCATTTCCTCAAAAGGATTAAAATATCTCACAGAATTCCTATTACCAAAGACAGAATGTGGTATGTAACTCCTACCTTTTGGTCAAGCCAGAAGGCAGAGGGCGTGGCTTGAATGGTTGTTTACCAGTTGAGGTCGGATCTGTTGGTGTAACAGTATCTTCAGTTAGCTTTCTAATCCGCTGTTGAACACCCCCTAGCAATACGTCTGCATCTGGAACTGCCTGTATTGGAGAGCAAGGCGCCATTCCTTGGGCTGCAACACGGGGAGGGACTACAGGAGAGGATGACGACGAATCAAGAAAGAGACTGATCCGTCTCTTAATGCTGCCTCCAGCCTTTCCCTCGCCGTTCTCTTCCTTCTCGTCCTCAGTCTTCTTCTTACTCACTTGTGCCAGGGATGAAGGCATGCCGTCTAGGGACGGGGGTGTAACAGCGGGCGCCTCTGCTCCCTTCGCTCTCTCTCTTCTTCTTGGTAATGGTGCCACCTCCTCAGGACTGTTCTCCTTGCTGTCTGTGTTGGCGGACTGGCCACGGTGCAGCGACAGGCCGATGGACTCAAACCTGGCGGTGAGGTCAGCTGAAAGTGGGCGTCGACCTACCCAACGAACACCTGGATTGGACTGATTCGTCTGAGTGGGAGAGGGCAGGAAGATGGCCGACACGGGTCTGTTCCTGGAGCCTTTAGAATGGGGCCGGAGTTGGACTTTGACTTCTGGGCCTTCATTCGTCTCCTCTTCTAGCCCGATCTCACTGAGAAAACCCAAAGATTTGGCTCTGGTCATAGAGGCTCCCCCAGCTCTGACAGTGGATGCTGTTTTGTTCCATTCCTTATCCTGTTTGGTGGATCCAGCCCATTCCGCTGGAGAGGGTTTCGTAGTGCCTCGACAGGGGGACGAGTCTGTGGCGGATGGCTTCTGACGTTCCACCAGTTGGGGGACGACGGGCTTGCTGGGGTCCCCAAGAGTTAGAGTGGGGGCAGGTTTGAAGGGCTGGGCAACTGGCTTGATGGTTTGTCCCGTGCTGAACTTGGGAGAGTGTTTGTATGAGGTAGGTGAAGGACGGCTAGTGTTGGTCGGCACTGGTCTGTGTTTGCTGGTGACATGGGGCTGATGAGGTTTTGGTGCACTGGGAGGGTCGGGTTTGTAAGAAGTACGGCCAGTGGGCTCTGGTTGGGTCTTGGTATTAGGCTTGGGAGCCACTATGGGCCGGATGGTGGGGGTTTTCTCCACAGTGAACGGTTTTGGAGTGAGCCTGGGTTTGGGCCCAGGGGCCGGTTTACTCGGCTCAGGAGTGATGATGAGTGAGCCCTGTGTGTTGGAGAGTCCCTCCTTCAGGCTCTTGTTGCTGGAGTCAGCCAGAGGGCTGAGGCGTAGCCGCCCCCCCACACCTGTCCTTCCCACCTCCCCAGTCGGCACCTCCACTTGTGCAGCCATCCCAGTGAATAACACCTGGAGAGGAAGGAACAAATCAATATCAGCACCATTGTCCATTTACTGTCCAGTAAAACTATAAACCGTGTCATTGATTAGATTGATGCTGTTCAGTGAGTCCCACTGCCACTCCATCTGATGTAATGCCCTGGCTGTACTACAAAGTGAAAAAAAAAGTATTGACAAGGAACCTGGGAATTTTTGTATTAATACGACAGTCACAATCAACAATCATCATTTCTCACTTTCATCATCTATCCCTTTCCATTACTGTTATTGTTTTTGTCACAAGTTTAACCGGGCTTGTACAGCTGCTTTAGTGAGGCAGGTGAAAAATGGCAGGGAAAAAACATGACCACTGCTTGTTAAGATCCTATTAAAGCTACCGCAACCGAACAACCATAGGACTGCGACATTCGGCAAGGTCAAGAGAGCCTGAGCTTTCTGGGCACTCCTCTGGACATCATACCTCCACAAATGTAGCTGGCTGTTTTAGAAGCAGAAAGGCTTGTTGACCACCAGAGACCATTAATCCGTACGACAGGCCTCAGCCAGAGGGACTGATCCATTACGGCTGGAACGTTCAGTCCGCCCAGCAGGAAAGTTAACCAACTTCTGACCACTTCTACGGAACAGACAGTGGCCGTCCCCACAGCACAACGACTATTTATTAGTGCCTGTTTACAGGATCAACAGTAATCTGAAGATTACACAGGTGCACCAGACAGAAACAGAGATAGATGCAGGAAGTGTGAGTGTGGTGTTTTCAGTCAGTGTTGGAATGCAGGGAAAGACTAAAGCCTGTTTTATGCTTCTGCGTCGAATCGACGGCGTACCCTCGCAGACCCCTCTGCGTCGACGCGAACCACTCACCGACCCCTACGCTGTAGCTCGACGTGCACCTCCAAAAAATTGTAACTACGCGTCGAGGCGACGCAGACCACAACGGCTGTGATTGGTCAGATTATACATCTGGCAGTGAAATGCAACGCAACCCGACGCAGAACCATAAAACGGCCACGACGCCGTAGGAGTGACGGCGTAGCTACGCAGTGGAGTTGACGCAGAAGCATAATGAGGCCTTAAGGCAGCATAAAATTTCAATTAAAAAAGTCATTTGTTAAGCTACACTTTTCAGACTTAAAGTATTTCTAAACTTGCTCAACTACTGACGTGAATAATGTCGTTACTGGAGGACTGTATTTCCAAGTGGTATGTCGTGTTTGTATTTGAGAGATAAAAAATATGTAATAACTAGTCCAATCCGATCTTCCCATCATGAAGAGGGAGAAGAAAAAACAAAGCAACCACAATCAGATATTTGGTTAGACTGCTGCCCTTTAAGAGTTTCCAGCAAATCTAAATAACGCATTCCACATGTTCTTGTTGAGTTATGCTACCCTGTCATGCTACCCTGTCATGCTACCCTGTCATGCTACCCTGTCATGCTACCCTGTCATGCTACCCTGTCATGCTACCCTGTCATGCTACCCTGTCATGCTACCCTGTCATGCTACCCTGTCATGCTACCCTGTCATGCTACCCTGTCATGCTACCCTGTCATGCTACCCTGTCATGGTTTGTTCTGTGGTATGGTACCTGGGCGAATGTGGTGGGGGCTTGCCACCAAGATTTTTAGGAAATAAACACAAACAGCTTATTAAAACATTTTTTGTAAGGTGAATATTGTCTTCAGATTTTTTGCATGTCGCATTTGCATTTTAACCAGAAAGAAGGCAAAGCTTGCCTTTTAAACAGGTCACCAAGAACATTAAACTGAGTGAAGCCGTACCAATTTGTGTCCATTTTCACAAAAACCTGTGATACCGTGTTAGGGAGGAAAAACAACAACCTGCTCGGTGGTGTAATTATTTAATTCTGCTTTGACTGCAGCTGCTTTCTAAATACTGTTGCGGTCAATTCCATCATCACTCACCCGACTGGCTGTCAACCGTCCGCAGTGGAGCCCTGGTTTCTGTGGAAACCATGCAGTGATCTCATATCACACTGGAGTACGGAGTAGACGTAGCCTGAGGAGAGAGCACAATTTGGTGTCATTACAAAGCAAGGAACCCTGTTTCCTGTAACAACAAGAGACCCTAGGAGTATAAACAGCAAATTGTATAAAAGACCTCAACTTCACTACACCGTCGAACCTCCCACCAGAAATTGGATTCAGCATGTTTACAATCATGCAGCCAACCAATGAAATACACACAGAAATACCTTATCAATTAAAAAAGAAGTACAGGTTCACCATAAACAGTCCCAACTTGCATTGGGGGAAACTTGCATACAGGACAGATCATTACATAATGCCTTCACAACAATGACCTAAAGAAGGGTGAAAAACAAATAAATATACACACTCCACATATGCTCTTCTCTGGGTACCCCGGAAGGTTTAAGGAGAACAATGATGCTAATGATGTTCCTAGCACTGCAGTCCAATAGCACTCAATCATACCAAATATTTTCTAATTATTATTTATACTTTTTTTTTTCAATTTCTATTACAGTAGATTAAAAGGGAAGTATGTGCTTTAAAGCCAACCCCCAAAACAGCAGAGGCAGTGTAAAAGTACAGAATGTGCCGCTACCAACATTACTCTGTTAACTTGAGAAAGCTGTTGTTGGCAGGAAATGCCTTCGCAAAGCTGGAATGCAAAACATCCAGTATAGACGAAGGGTCCAGCATTATAACAGGGACCAGAGAACAAACCATTCCGTCATTCAGAATAACAGACATTTAGGAATTCTGTCATTCCCTCACTATTAACTTAAAATCACAGTTTGGTACTTGTAATAGACCATAATACCATACCATAATAAACTCCACAAATCCTGAATGTTGAAAACAACAAAAACCACGACGTGAAGTTAAAGAAATCTCTGTAGAACTCAGAAATAGAACTGCGTTGTTACAAATCTGGGGAAAGTTATAGAAACAATTCTTAAGCACTGAACATTCCCAGAAGCACATTGGCGGTGGTCATGCTATGGGGATGCTTCTTAGCCAACAAGGACTGGGAGGTTTGGGTTAAGAAAAGGATAAATGGAACTACAGAAAAATATTTGCAGAAAACCTGATCCAGAGTGCAGACGACCGCTGACTGGAGAGAATATTTTTCTTCGAGAGTGACAACAACCCAAAGGACACAGCAAAAACATCATGGGAGTGGTTTCATGACAAGTCTGTTATTGTAATTGAGTACCCCAGTCAAAGCACAGACTTTGAACATTTGTGCGCCGCCTGAATATCGCATTTCACAAACACTACCTATCCAATCAGACAGCATCTTAGAGGATCTGCAAGATTTGAATGGGAGAACTGCCCAAATCAAATCCAGGTGTGCACAGCTCGTAGAGGCATATTCAAGAAAACTCTGATCGCTTCTACAAAGTAGTGAATAAATGGTTTGAATATGTGCATGATATTTCAGGTTGTAGTGAGTCATACACATATCAAAAAACTTGTTGGTGACAATAGAAATGCAAAAAAGGAAAGAAAAGTAATGTCGTGGATGACAAAGGGAGATCATGAGAAGCAGAAGAAAATAAAAGCATGTGGTGCATACGCACCACCGTGTCTTATATCATGTTGGTAAGCAAAGACAACCACACCTTTGACTTTCAAGTAATTGCTTTTCTGAGGATCTAAGGAGCTATTCAGTGATCCAGATATTGTACTCCAGGGTAAGAAAACTGTGACCCGAAGGGACACAGGTACAGCATGATTCAATCAATATATTTTCTATGTATATTTTATATTTTACATCAGCGTTTGTTACAATAATTATGTACACCGAGGAGGCAAAACATGAGTGATTAACATTGATCATCTCTTAACAAGGGCTCACGTCAGGGTCTGGCAGATGAGATGAGGTAAGAGAACGATCAGTTCTCGTGGTCAACGTGTTGGATGCAGGAGTAAAGACCTGAGCATTGACACGGGCCAAACATTTATGGCCAAGTGACTGGGTCAGAGCATCTCCGATGACAAGTCTTGTGGGGTGCTCCCAGTGAGTAGTGGTAAGTCTACAGACAGGGTTCCGACGAGGGACAAACCAGAAACCAGTGACCGAGTGTGGAGCGTCCAATGCTCATCGATGCGTGAGGGTAATGAAGGCTATCTAGCCTGGTCCGAACTGACAGAAGGTGGCACAAGTCACAATAAATATTAATGATGGTTACAGGAGGAATATGTCACAACACATTGGAGCTGTAGGTTGCCTGGTCCTGTTGAGTTTGATTTTTCTTAATATCACGTGGATGGTTGTGTATGTGTGCGCCGTTCACCTGGAGGAGTGATGGCCCCAGGATACACTGAGGAAGGACGACAAGCTGGTAGAGGGATTGTGATGCGTCGGGCAATGTTCAGCTGGAAAACCTTGGTTCCAGACATTCACGTGGACGTCAATTTGACATGCGCCACCTACCTAAACATTGTTGTAGGTCTGGCACACTCCTTCATGACAACTGTATTTTCCGATGGCAGTGGCCTCTTTCAGCAGTATAACGCGCCTTGCCTTACTGCACACATTCTTAGGGAATGGCCTAAAACCCCAAATAGGGTGGGGGTGCAGATTAACTGGACTCCAGCAGATGGTGACAGGCTGGTTCATCTGTTCTGTTATTTCCAGTTAACACACTTGGTCTTCAATGTTGGTTAAATATAAAATATGAAGTGCCTTCATCACACCTGTACCAAGGCAGCCCACTAATCATTAGGCATTACGTGACAATAACACCGGAAGACACACATAAGCATCTGGAAACGGTCAAATAAAACAATTTGCAGTGTTGTGCCCTAGCTTTCCCTGTGTGTGTTGGTAACACTAATGTCAAAGGAAGTCAGGTTTGGCCAGTTTTGCAAAGGAAAAGGACGCTCCAAAATGTGTTGAGAACAAAAACAAATCAACGCTTATGTCTAACCTGAAATACACAGGTTGTTGTGCCATTGACAGGGGATCCACCATGATATGGTTCAGTGCGCGGATATAGTCAATTGTCACCACCGGATACGTTTTATAACCTTAAATAACAATAGCATTGAGTTAAAACAAATGAGCAAAACACAGATACCTGTAACTCTTTGTTAGGCTAGTCCAGTTTTAGATTTGGTGTTTTAACTGCTTTTCAAAACCCATTTGATAGATTTTTAAGGATATTATTATAAGTCACACACCAGAGAATGACTTTGGCTTGGCTAATAATTATCGAGTTAAATAATAAAGTTGTCGTTTACGAAAACTCTCCCGACCGTTGTTGTACTACTAGTACATTAACGGGTGTCAAAGAAGCTAATATAACCGACTACGACTAAGCCGTACATAAGTCAACATGTCCACATTAAACTAGATAAACATTAGAATAATACACACTGGCTGCACATGTGGAACCAAGACAAGAACAGAGGAGAACAATAAGAATGAACTCTTGTTCTAGCAACTTGTAGTACTAGTACTAGCTACCTAACTGTGCTATTCGGTTAGGCTGACATTAAGTTGCTATGCATGTACTTTCCAGTAGCGTAACTTAAGCGAAGCTACTTACCAAGTCTTCCGCGTTCGTAATTAATTATCCGAATCTATACATTTTTAAAGTCTGACAAACTGTATCGGGTCACCAGGTGAGCTCGGTGACGCTATTACGCGTCGTTAGCTAGCTACACAAGCGGTCTGAGTGACGACATCAAACAGATTAAGTATCGTCTTAGCTTTTCATCGTTAGCCGGTAAGCTAACGTTAATGCGGTCAAAGCTAAACGAAATCCACCTGTCGTGTTCACATCCTCACCTTTTAAGCGACCCAATTTAATTATTTTCTTCAACCGAACGCCAGTCAAACGCTCCGCGGAGTGTAAAAGCGTCGGTGTGTCAGAATAAAAGCTAACCTGTTGCTAGTACAGTTGTACCAGCGGGTTTGTCCCAAGACATGCACTTCAATTGTGAACTAGCTAGTAGTACCATAATAACTAGCTACACAAGTACTTTCGTACACCGAATTACTTTAAAGTTTACCTTTCTTCCCTGTCTTGCACTCGTACACTCGGCCGTTGGGACGCTACCCATATTAAGGATGTGTCTACAATGATAGAATTCGCGTTATTCTTTCAAAATAGTAGTCCAACGTGGAAAAAATCCTTTTAGGCAGCGAAACGCAAATTCCCTTATTGTGACAATGTTCACGTTTGCCTTCAAGCTCACTCGAAATCGTTGTTTTGTTACTGACTGTTTACTACAAATGTTTGTGTGGTGTGCCACCATGTGGACAGTTTATTACTATGGATTCCGTTGATAATGCAGATCCAGATGCAGTTTGTGTGGTGTTTAGGGTGTTAATTTGGATGATGGTTGAATGAACTGCTGCATGTGCAACACATTGCCCCTCAGGGATAATAAAGACGACCGTACCTAAAAGTTTGATTAGGAACGTTGTTTTAACTGATAGAACAAACAATTCCTCCCAGCACAATGCTTCAACACCTTATGTTGCCAGAATAACCCAAATAACCAGGCAATTTGTTGATTGTGCATAATGTTTTTATTAATTCCCAAGTCAGGCCAGTTCACATTGAATGTGGGCCTATTTCATGTGCACTTTCAATGTCAACTTTCAAAAAATATTCAAAGATGATAATAACATTCAAACAAAAACCTCTTCTATAATGTCTTTCCATCCCAGCTTTTCACTTCAATATTGCAAGCAATCAAACGTCTGCTAATCTCAAGCATCACACACCTAATATTCTGTTTTATTATTTTTTATACCAGAGGGTAAAGTGCCAACATTGAAAATCAGACTGCTAACTGGTTTTACACAGTAAGACTAGGACAAGTCTAACTGTGTTAAAAGGGAAACAATTAGCGCGCAGAAACACCTATACATGGTTGAATTATTAAAATACTGTGTTTTTGAGCAGTACTGCAACACACTCAAGGTATTCAACCCTTTCTTTATTTAATACTAGCTATACCATACATTGAAAACATAGACCTCAATGATCTACATTGCATTCCTGGCATTGTCCTTCAGATCAGTATGAAGAACTCATGCATATGGGCTATCCTTAGCTACACATATTACCACTGATACAGTGCCAATCAAGTGACTAATTCAAAATGACACCCGAGACTCTTTAACCAAATGTAATTCTTGATTAATTCAAACAAGGATCTGCAAAATGTCAGTGTCCAGTGGCAGGTGGTGCTAAAAATCAAAGAAATAGGTTGTCTACAGTACAAAAAGGATTCAAAGCCATTAAAGCTGCTGCACATCTAGCATTACCTTGAGTTTTTGCAGTTTCTTGGCACCAACTAGACAACACAATGGGCTGCAGCTGCTGCCACCAGTAGAAGCAGAAGTCAGTGCATCAGTGAGAACAGAAAACACACAATCTCCTAAACATATAACAAAATATCAGAATCGCCCGAGACTGAACAATGACATTTATGCAGACCCGTGGTTCGACAAATTGAGATTAAAAGACTTATCACCAAACCCAGGTTAGTTAAATAACCTCTGGCACTGTCTTCAACCAGTCGCTTTATAAACATTGATTTGATCACATTAGTAGCAACATGTGTATCTAGGTTCGGCTATGTTCAGACCATCTTAGCGTTACGCCCAAATAGTGTTGAAAACCTGCTTGGATTTTATGTTTCCCTAGTTTGGCAGGCATTTGTGTGATCATCTTTAGGCCTGACAGTTGAGATTGAAAATAAGTATTCAGAGGGTGACGTACATGCAGCTGGCTGACTGCTTCTCCAAAAAGAATCCACCCTTTAAACCCATTTCATTCCAATCAACCAGACGAAGAGCCTAATTATTTGAATCTGACCAGGCTAAACCCAGGGTATGTTTCTTTAATAAATTTACTTTATGACCATTACCACATCTTCTTTAATGTACAATTTCCAATTTGTCATGAAGCGGGAACCAATCTTTGTGCCAGTATTAAATGCATAAAATACCTATTGCATAATGTATCGCTGATGAAATTGAGCAGGAGACACTACTTTGGCTACATACTAAACTTTTCTCCACTGCTTATAATCCTAAAATATAACTGCATGGAAAAATAAGTGGCAGCGGTGAGAAGGATTAAATGATAACCTGGGATGGTAAAGGGAGGATTAAATGATAACCTGGTGAGGTAAAGGGAGAAGGATTAAATGAAAACCTGGGATGGTAAAGGGAGGATTAAATGAAAACCTGGTGAGGTAAAAGAAGAAGGATTAAATGAAAACCTGGGATGGTAAAGGGAGGATTAAATGAAAACCTGGTGAGGTAAAGGGAGAATTAAATGAAAACCTGGGATGGTAAAGGCGGAAGGATTAAATGAAAACCTGTTGAGGTAAAGGGGGAAGGATTAAATGAAAACCTGGGATGGTAAAGGGAGGATTAAATGAAAACCTGGTGAGGTAAAGGGAGGATTAAATGAAAACCTGGGATGGTAAAGGGAGGATTAAATGAAAACCTGGGATGGTAAAGGGAGGATTAAATGAAAACCTGGTGAGGTAAAGGCGGAAGGATTAAATGATAACCTGGGATGGTAAAGGGAGAATTAAATGATAACCTGGGATGGTAAAGGGAGAATTCAATGAAAACCTGGGATGGTAAAGGCGGAAGGATGAAATGAAAACCTGGGATGGTAAAGGCGGAAGGATTAAATGAAAACCTGGGAGGGCAACGTGAAAAGTTTCAACATCAGTGTTATTTACTTTGTGTGAACCATAGAGGTGCTGAACAGGAGCTTCTGCTTTTGTTTTTTCTTCTTTTTGCCCCCCATTTCCTCTGGAAAAAGAAATAAATGAAATGAGTAAATTGTGTTGTAAAATGACATGGACAATGCACCAGTCACAAAGAAAGACACAGATATTAATAATGACTGACCCGCGACGATCACCGACAGTGGTGGAGCAGTGGGACCATGGTCCAGCTGCAGAAGTGCCACCTCAAAGGCCTGGCTGAAAGAGTTCTGGAAGCTGGGCACTGGGACTCGGTCTGACCCGTCACTCTCTCCATCACTGTCTGCCACTGGGGGAGCTAATAGCATGTCTGAAGAAACAGCATTGGAGTCAAACATAGTCAAGCACAGTACATTGCTACTCCGTGATATAATGAAATGCACATTGTACTGAAGAAGACAATAAAATGAGTCACTGCATTTCTGAAATTATTTAATTCACATTAATTTGGACACATAAAGAGACCTACCCTTTAACACAATTTACAGATTTTTAAATGATTTAATATAAATAAACATGAATGCAAGACACAGTAAAACACAGTAAGACACAGTACCTTTATTTGAGGAGATCTTTTGCCCAGCATCAGCCCTGGCTTTACCATCTCTCAGCATCTACACAGGGCAAGAAGGAAGAATGACACAGCAAATAATGCGAACGGTATTACCTGTGGCAGTTGTTACGGTCATATATCCAAACTAAACTGTCCATATTAAAATAGCGAGAACATGTAAAGGTTCTGCAGACCTGTGCAAAAGACATGCAGTGAGAGTCCTCCTCCAAACTGCCGACACTGGGTGCAGGGCTGTGTCCACTCAGACTTGGGAACATCATCCCATCTGCAAATAATATAAATGGATATACAGTACAAATCATATAAACAAACATGGCGTTCGGTAACTCAAAACACGATGTTTCCAAATGGATGGGAACAAAATTAGATAGAGCTGTTCTCACCAGAGCAAGGGCCACAGCTGAGGGGTGACAAAGGTGCCAACAGATCGTCTGCGGTCACTGGGGGACTGCCGTGGTAAGAGGACGGCCCAAACGCAGGGAAATGTTGCAGATTCTCCAGCCCAATATGCACCTCTGGATCTGAGAGGTAACAGGGATTTAAAGAGATCATGTCTAGGTTATCATCATCACATACGTAACCGTTTAAAAGTGTTGGCTCACATCTGTCATGAAATTAAACGTTTGAATAGTAAATATAGCGAAATTAACTGGAGAAATAGTCATTGAAAAGGTTAGAACGAATGATTGTGTCCTTCAAACTTTGTCTTTGTCAAATAATCCATGCATTTCCGAAAACAGGAATAAACTGACAAGTTTCGGAGGTTTTTGTTCTTGGCCTTTTTGAGCCTGTAATACTGATGCTCCAGATACAAGTCAAGATACAAGAACTAAGTCAAATCAATGACAGTTTTATTTATATTTTTAAAGATCAAGTGGCCCGTTAAAACTATTTACTTCTTTGCAAACACAACAGGATTCTAAGTGTTCAATGTGTACATTTATTACCGCCTAAAGTCAAATGTACTCACATCTTCCTTGCTTCTTGTTCTCCTCCATCTCAATACGTCTTTCCCGGCGCTTCTCATCCCTTGCTTTCTTTTGCCTTAGACGCTTTCTTTTCTCCAAGTCATCTGAAGCACAGAGAAAAGATAAGGACCGGGGAGAAGTCACTGCAACTGGCCATGTACGTGAACTACACTGACGTGTGCTGTGTGTTAGGATATCGAACCTGCGAAGCTGTCCAGCGTCTCTTTGGAGAGCGTGGGTGGCTGCAGGGCCAGCTCACAGATGCTGAACTCACAGGTGAGTGGCAGGTGAGCCAGGTAGCGGTGTCTACGCCTAATCTCCTATAGACACAATAATTTAGCAAACAATGAGAAATGAGTTTTTCCACGTATGCTCCAAAAGAAACAACGTATCGGTAAATTCCCATGGCGAAACACAAGTACTACATGAGTTTGTTTGAAATAATTTACCTCAGTGATAGATTGCCCCTCAATCTCCACCACGGTGGCAGTTATGGTGTCGGGGCTTGCTTCCAGGCTTCCGTATTCACGCAGCAGACAGCGTACGTTCACCGGGTGCAGAAACATCTGCTGGCAGTCGTCAGCTGGGAGGTACATGGTTAAATAAACCATTATCAGAACTGAATAAAATGTAGCTAATGCGTGGAGACACACCAATGATGTTGTTCTGAAAAAAGATGTCCTACCTTGGTAGAAGTAGTAGTAGGGTCCGTGCTCTGACGTTTTGGGGAGGACACTCTCAATCTGGCTGGGACAGTTGTCTTCAGCAAAACAGGGCTCTGGAGCCTCATCCACAGAGACCTCAGCCAGCTCCTCCAGAACTCTCTCCAGGAGCCTCTCAGAGAACTCTGCTGCTTCCTGGGCCTCCTCAGGGTCTTCCTTTGAAAACTCAACCACCTCATCGTCAAATGCAGAGGAGTACTGCAGCACTGGCTATAAAATATACAACATGGGGAATCTTTAAAAGACAAACTTGAGACAGTTTGACCAGTACATAAAGGGGTTAGCAAGGCAGTGCAGAGTTATCCCTGGAGCCCTTTTTAGAAAACAGACACAGCTGGACCACCCCATTCCTGTATGCTCTGCGCAGGTGTTTTTTTAAGCCTGCTACAATAGGTGGAGGGAGTTTAAAATGCCGTACATTAAAAATGCCAACATTTACCAGGGTACTGCTGAAAGTGGTCACCACTTCGTCAGGGAAGGGGGGTTCTGCCAAAGTGAGGCTTGACAAATCCGGGTTCTCAGTACATGCCTTCTGAACACTCAGCAGAGCCTCTTCCCGCTCCTGGACCACAGCAGAAGAAAGTCCGGGTTAAGTCTATGCCATCTAGGTGAATGGCCTAATTAAACTTCAATGAGACAACATGTACATGCAGTCTTTCACGCAGAAGCAACTCTGCATGACTTCCCAAATGCCAAGCTTCGTAGAAAACGCCTCACAGATGTACTTTCTGCAACTAGTCTAGATTTGACTAACACATTGATACTTTCTAGATTGGATGAATAAAGCGTGCAGCGTTTTGAAAATCTGTGATTAGCTTTAACACGGTGACTGGTTGAAGACAACAAATTGCTAATGACCGTCTTCATAACAAGCCTGATTCTGACCAAACCCAACTGTCCTCCAACCCATCTTTGGGAGTCGTGTCGGACATCCTGGTTGTTGACAATTTTGGTGTCCAATTTCATTACAAACGGCAAGTCTGTGAACGGGCCCAAAAGCGTAACGCCAACTGCTCCTAAATACCTCCTGATTGAGAGAGCAGTTTGATAAAAAGCAGAATCTATTGGAGGACACTTCTCACATCCCTCACTCTCTTGAGCCTGCTATGATGAGGCATGGATATCACAAAATCAGAAAAGACAGTTTGTGTTACCTGCAGACTGCACAGGGCGCTCTGGATGAAGCATGCGGTGCTGTCCTCTTCTTGGGTTAGCTGGAACTGCAGGGCGGCCTTCTCCTCAGCCACCAGGCCCAGCACTTGCTCCTGAGAGGCCAGCAGCAGCTTGGAGTATGGGCTCAGACACACATCTGTAACACAGGTACAGCCAGGTCACTATGACGGACTTAAACCACACAGGCAAAAAGGCTTGTCCCAATAAGTAAGTTCTTGTTATTCTCCTCGTCAATCACCTCCGAAACGAATGGGCTCCTCCACTTTCACCCACTGGGAGCTGGGCATGGCAACCAGAGCCCCCTTCTCCCTCCGCATGAGGCGCATGGTGATGAGGTCACCGACTGCGTACTGTCTGGTCTCCATGGCAACGACACTGCAGCAACACACAAGGTAGAGGTGTGCAGTTTACCATCTTGAACCGCAGCAGTGTCTCAAAACGTGGCGAAAAACAACACCTAGTTACCATGACGCCGTTAGCGTCTCCCACTAACCTTTTGAGGTCGTCGGAGTGCACAGACTCGTAACAGATGGGGCACTTGGACCAGCTCTTGTCACTGAGCGACAGGTAGTGCAGCATGCAGGGCCAGCAGAAGATGTGGCCACAACGGGTGATGTGGGCCGCTACTGGAGGGTACAGGCAGATCGGGCAGGTGGGCACCTCATGACTGTAGATCCGCTGGGGGGTTGGGGGGAATAATTCAATAAAAAGTTCAATGCGAGATTGATAGTCTAGTGTTTGAAAATGACATCGGGGTGTTTTTTATACGAGGGATTTGAAAGAAGAGTTCAGAAATGTAATACTTATAATATGCACTACTTACCACTTGCTGCACACAGTCCCAGTTAACCAGAGTGTCTGGGTCAGTGAAATGAGCCTTGTAGTCCTGGTCGTCAGTCACCACAAACTGGCAACTAAGACAAATTTAGGAAAATCATAAATACCATATATAAGTACTATACATAGTAACCACACTCAATACATTTGTCAAAAAGACATTATTATAGTTAGAAATAAAAAAATTATTTATTATTTTTATAAATATTTTAGAGTTCGCGGAGTACATTGCATAACATTGGGATGTTGTGCCTTGTAGAGTGAAAATGGCTGCTGAATGCTACAGTTTGTATAAGCTGGTAGCATACACGTGCAAGCATACACAAATCAGTAAAAGTTAAAAATCTTGTTAAGCCTTTCCGGTGGATTTGGTATAAGATATATTGTGGCTGACATCCACACAAGCATGTTGTGAACACGCACACTACTCACAAATGTCCTGGTTTAAGAAAGGCACTATTTTTGTCTATAACATCAAATTGATAAAATAACATTTGATCAGAAATAGATAAGACACTGTTAATGTTGCAAATCACCATCGTTGATGGAAAAGGCAGAATTACAATCAAATATCTGCTTAGGCATACTAAGGCCTATTATCAGCCACATTAACTCTGTGTTGCAATGGCACATTGTGTTTGCTCATCCAAGCTAATCATCTTATGGCTAACTGATCAAAGGAAAAGCTTTTTGTGATTACGCCCACACTGCTGAAAACAGTTGTGCTGATTAAAGAAGTAATAAAACGAGCCTTTTGTAGCCTAGTTCAGTACAACAATGTGTATGACCCCTTCACAAAGCTGCGCAAACTCGCTCTAACCACAATAGAAAGAGGAGTGGGAGGCCCCAGTGCACAACTGAGCAAGACGACAAATACATTAGAGTGTCTAGTTCCAAACAGACGGCTAACTGTCAGCTCAATTAAATAGTACCTGCAAAACACCAGACATCAACAGTGAAAAGATGATCCTGGGATGCTGGAGTTCTAGGCTGAGTACGTTTGCACATCGTAATCTAACTCTTTTCATTGGCCAGTCTAAGAGATAGCTTTTTTTGCAAATCTGATGTTATCTAATGTGTAATGTGGCTATCATTAATTTAACTAGGTGCTTATCAATACCAGCAAATCTTTACCACCCCAAATAGGAAATGTTTTCCACCATTTTGTGGACTGTTACATGACAGACAAACTTCCCTAAACAGATTGAATGGAGAGGGAGCTCACTTGGCCTGCAAAAACAGCTCCTTATTAAAGGGCTTGTGTTTATGGCCCCACTTGTTGCGGCGGCCCCAGCCGGAGTGCCCATCATGGCCCCCACGAGGCTCAAATGTGAAGTTGAGCAAGTGGTTCAGACTGATCTTCTTGGGTCCAGCAAACTGAGCCGGGCTGAACTCGGCCCGGCGACACTCTGCTACCTGAAATAAAGGAGAAGAATTAGAACCCAAAGTTCCTCAAACAGAGGTTGGTATAAACATATTCCAGTTAGCCGACCAATCTGGGTTGATGCTAGCTTGAAAACTGTTATCAATATGTTAAGTGCCATTTTGATCACCAAGTAGGAATATTTAGAAGAACTTAAACATATCTATTTTGAAATAGTCTTTTAATACAATGCCATATCCAAATAGTCTTTGAATACAATGCCATATCCAAATAGTAATTGAATATAATGCCATATCCAAATAGTCTTTGAATACAATGCCATATTCAAATAGTAATTGAATACATATCCAACAGCGACCATTTCTAAGTCTAGTGAACACTAACCTCTTCGCGTCGACCTCCACCTGTAGCATCACACTGCCGAACTCCACCTCTCTGGGGGGGTCTCTTGTCAAAATTCTTGCTTTTCTGTGAATTGGTGCGACGAGGGCCTGGGAAAATGTCACTCTTGGGAAGGGAGGGCTCTCGCTTGCGGCTGTAGCGCTTAGAGCCTCCATTATTCTTACCATCTGGGGAGAAAGAACGATGAAATTAAGAGGTTATTCAACCAGGATGATAGGGCATTCTATATACACCATAATCTGCTTCACACAGTTACCTGAAGGCTCTCTGGTGTAAAGTACAAATTAACTTCAACCAGCTTGTAAACCAAGATTTTCGCTTTCTCATATGATTTGCATTATTCCTGTAAAAACAACTAGTAATTTTCAAGTGAACCTCTTTGAAAAGTGTCTTTATACACCTTCTTTACAAATCAGTGGCTATCTGACAAACTGCTAATTAAAAAATAACTTATGAAACGGAAACATTGCTAGGCAAACATTGCAAACTGATCTTTAGAGTGCACATGACCAGCAATAATGTGCTGATAGTGGGAAATAACCACTATCAGCACAAGCCAGCGCAAGTCAACACGTCTCATACTTGCTTACTCACGTAATGAGAGAGAGCTCCTGCCAAATTTAGATCTTTAAGTGATCGGGACATGTTCTGCTGCACTTTTATGACTCCTATGTCTATTGTGACCAGATCAGATGCTCTTTATAGACACCAATAAGCAATGTCAAAATACAGTGTTGGAAATATGGAAAAATGTTTAAAATATTTTCACTGATGGAAAATATACAGTGATTCACCAGCGTAATCATAGTTCAGGCCAAACGTAGACAATAGACGCATTATTAGCTAAGGAATGGAGCATTTAATTAAAAGGTGCTTACATTGGTAACAATGACTCTGGACAATTATTTGGGATGGACTAGAAGTGCACAGGTTACATAGAGGATTTAAACTCTTGCTAACACTATTGTGAAACCGTTTTTCAACTAGCAAGCTAGTCCGGTTCTGACTTTTATGAATTTCCAGTTGCACAAGAAGTGAAAAATATTTAATGCATTCGGCACACTAAAATGCACCGGATTTAAGCAGTGGGCACAAAAACTAAAAACCTTGGGGTGGTACCTCTGGCCATTCCTATGAGGCATTACTGGGGGCACCACTGGACAGGAATGTGAAGTGCAGTTTGTGTTGGCAAAAGTGGTCAGGTGCCAGACCATTGGCAGGAGTGCTGGGCCCCTTCACTAGCACACAACATTAATATTATTACAATCACCGGACGCTGTCAACGGGTCCCATTTTCACTGGATTGACGGACCATGGGCCCGGTGAATCACATCCACAACATAGTCCCGCAAAAGTAGGCAAGGCTGCGGAATTCACTCCATAGGGACACTTCCGCAGCATCGCGTATGGCATTGACGCATTCGGTGTGATCCTGGCCTTCGTCCAAAATGTATTTTCGACCCACTGATCCGTTTAAAATGAACACCCTTCGCCACAATCTAAAGACGAATCTAATTGACATAATTAACGCCTGACGTGCAGCTGAAACAGACACAGCAACGAGTCCGCAGCAAATTAGTCGTGGATGTGATATTATAAGCCTAAAAAACTGTAACGTTTACCTCTAGTTAGTTTTCTGTAAGATGTTGAATACAAAATGAATTCAATAACATGTGCAAGACTTTGACGAAGAATGTGTCAAAATGCATGACTTAAGTAATCTTAATAACAACTCACAATATGTAAACAAACAACCAACCGCTAGTAGGCCCTACTGCTAGGCCCTGCAATGTGCTGGCTGTCAGTGTACACATTCACAAAGCTTAACTAGGCAACATGGTGTTGAATAACTAAACAATTGACACAGTCCGAGGCAAATCACCAACACATAATGATCACCTGTTTTCGGTTTAGATTCGCCGGCTGTTGGGCCTGTAGAACTCGAACGGGGCGGTGCCTTATTGCTGTTGGCATTGCTGTTTGGGTTCTTCTCCATGGCTGTCCCTGTTCTGCGCGAGGTGAGGCCGAGCTCCGGGGCGAGAGGGTTCAAGCTCCCTAGCATTAAATGGGGCGAAATAGGGCAGGTTGTTGTTGTTGCGAGTGCGGGTCAGGCAGCGAAGGCCCTCGTTCATGTCGGTCAAACGCGGAGAATCCATCACGGCGACATGTTGACAACAGAACACAAATCGAGAAAAAGAGAGACACAATGTAGGCGTCTCAGAAATGGAGGCCGTGTAGACAAAAAACGAATGACCGGGCGCCGCGGGGCCAAGACCCCCAAAAAAGTTGAGCCCTTTTCGCGTTCTGTGAAACACTTGGCCCCAAAAGGCGTTGACCGTTCTCCAAAAGCTGGAAAACGGACAATTGTATAGTTTTCCTTAAATAAATAGGTTCCTAAAGACGAGTAAGTACTAATGGCGACGGGTCGCCAGACAGGAACAACAGAGACCCGGATGAGACATCTGCGTGTTGTGGTTTGATACAGGAAGGGGCTTCTGGGAAATGTAGTGCAAACCATAATATCCCATGCGGTTTGTTTTGCTTTCCATCAACTGTTTAGTATTTCGACACTGTATTTTAGGTTCACATTCAAAAACCGCAGCTGTGAGCAGATCAAAACTATGTTTTGGACTTTTAACGCTGATTGGCTGACATCGTGGTGTTTAAAATATAAAATGTTTTATAAAACAGCAATAACGCACCTCTGGGGTTTGAAGTAAATGGCCAATATACCATTGCAAATTGCAATCCTTTCAGGGCACTGGTGAGATGATCCATTTATTGAAATGGCAAAACTCATCCAAAGATTTGGCTTTTCAGATGGAAATACCATGCAGTCCAAACCCAGTTGACAGTTCCTCAGTCCTATACACCTTTCAGGGCACTGGTGAGATGATCCATTTATTGAAATTGCAAAACTCTTCCAAAGATTTGGCTTTTCAGATGGAAATACCATGCAGTCCAAACCCAGTTGACAGTTCCTCAGCCCTATACACCTTGAATCCCAATTCCTCAGCCCTTGAATCCCATTTTCCACAGTCTCTTCTCAGTTTATACCCTGCAAGTGAACAAAATTGTTCACTTGCTCCTTGAAGCAAAATATGGTTTTAATTGGGGTTCACCCTAGGTGAAGTGTTGAGGGTTGTACATTGGGGTACGCAACATGTTTTGGTTCTTAAATTGGTTTATAATGTGTGAAAACGATTGTTTGCTCTCAATTGTACCTCAGATGACTAAAACAAGTCAGTATTACTTTACAGTAGAGCGAGGAGTTGATAGGAGCCCTGAAATAAAAACAAAAACATCACAATTCACTACAAAATGTTGTCAGAATACATGCACACAGCTTTGTGATTGGGAAGCATGTTATGAAAATGCAAAGCGGGATTTAGGGGCTAATAAAACAGTATTGGTGCAAAGATACAGATTGCTTAACACACAAGATTATTGGCTTGACAAATGCATAGTGGGGATTTTTTTTATATAAATTATGGTCTAATTTGTTATTGCGGGAGTTGTAACACATACTCCCAAACCATCAACTGGCCTTCAAAGTTAACGCTTATTGATGTTTGTGGATACATCATTACACTGTCAAATGGATTATCTACAAATAAGAAAATTCCGGACCCCTTGCAGTCTACATATGACAGGTTGTTTACACCAATTCATTGTGTAGTAGTAGATGTTGAATTTTTAGAGCATCCACGTTTTCAGCCATAACAAAAGCAATGACACGGCTGCCCATTGCTGCTTAATCTAAAAGCAATAAATGAGGTCTGACATTCTGTTGGTGCGAATGTACATCCCTTGGCTTTACTTGTCAACTTTTGGACACTGAGAGATCCATTTCAAGTCAGTGGCCATGCTGACAGAATAAATAAAATCTTTACTGAATGCGGACCAGAACTTTTGATCAAAACATTTTTTCATAGCTGTTCAGATTGGTTAGAAGATCTATTGAAACATTTTCAAGCATTCTTGATAGCAGCAGTTTTAGAACTAGATCACAGTGAATTGTAATCTTCTGAATGTTCATTGTGGAATGCTTTGAGTAAGACAAGAGGCAGTAAATAGTTGGCTTACTATGTTAGAAGTTTTTTTTATTTACATGGCTTTCCAAAAATACAAAAGATAAGTAACATTGTGCATTATAACACACATAACCAAAAGAACTGCATTCCCAATTCAACAGCTGCATTGAAACATCAGGCTCTATCCTGTTGTTAAATCCATCAGCAGAACTACCTTTAGTGTCCAGAGATTTCCAAGGGCAGTTTGGGACACCTCACTAATCCTCTTCTTCGCTCTCTTCATAATCGTCATTGTTGTCCTTCTTCAATGTGCAACTCAGTACTGCCTTGCGTATCTCTGATCTTTCTTCTACACATGAAAAAAACAGCACAGCACATGTATATTATACAAAGATTAACCAACAGCTGGGGGCCCATTTCGCCATTCCTGGGATTTTTTTGGTAAACTGAATAAAGCAGCCCATACCTTCACTCTGACAGACGAGAAGCATCCGATGCAGCTGCCGTGTATTGTATTGAACCAGAAACTTCTGACATGTTCTGATTGTTCCTAAATAAATAATAATTGTTATAATAAAATGCATAATAGGTTCGAAGTGTATGTTATGCGTACGTATGGTTGGCGAGCAAATTGTAGGCGGAAAATACATGGATCCATATAAAATATCAGTTGTTCTTGTAAAGGAAAATGTGTCCTACCCCCCACATGCAAACAGTTGAGAAAACATGGCACTCTTTGCCCACGGTTTTCTAGACTCGTGATGAACGGCAAAGCAGACCAGATAAGTCTGTAGTGGCTCCTCCGACAGCGCAGGAACACAATTCCAGTGTGGGCATTCAAATATTTTACTGAAAGAAATGGGCTTGGGTTTAGCAACGTGTTGAAAGGCATAACACGATAAGGGCAAAGTATTATTATACCTGAAAATCCGAGATTAGTGAGTGCGGAGCCATAGTCGCCGTGCACTCGAGCCACTGCTGCTTTGGCTGCAACGTAGATGGATCGTTCATCTAGTAGTAAAAGATTTTTGCGATCTTCCACGCAAACTTCACAAAGCAAATATCTGTGAAGGAAGTCTGTAATCAGAAACGAAACAACTACACACATTTTGGAGAAGCAAATGCAACAACTTTTACCTGGATTTCACTCGAACCATTTCGATCAAAACATGCCGTTGTTAAGTATTGCTGTGTATTTCCGTGTTTTGTAATTCAACGAATGAAAAGTTGCGAGTGGTAGGGATTCGTGTTGATTGATTTCCGGAGTAACCAATCGCGATCGTTTAACAAAAGTAAATTTATTGCGCAGAACACACCCTACTGTATCCGGTTGTATCACCATGTGCTTCCGTTTACGCATGAATACAGTATAGTATAGAACGTTGTTTAACGACATTATTTTACATGTACACGTTTTCCCCATTGACTAAAATGAACTAAATTACAATTGGTATTATCATTTATAACATATATAACAATGTTTGCTAATCATTAAATGGTTAGCATGGTTTTTGCTAGGCCACTACTAGATGTGTTCTGTATGGTGTTGTAACGTTTGCGAACGAACGGCTCTTTAGGAAATTATCTTAATGAGAACCGAATCGTATTGGTTAAAGAACTTTGTGACTCCTTAATTTCCGATTTTTTTTAATCAAAAACTTTATTTTGCAGATAAGATAGAAAATGTGATCAATGCAGATTGTATATCTGCACTGTAGAATCCAAAATTGTGAGAATAGCATGTCTTTGTTATTGCACGCATGTTTTCAATAGGGTAATGTTATTTTTTTTAAACGCATACAGTCTAATAATTAGGATCTATGTGAATGTGTTTTTAACTTTGTAATATAGTTCTAGTCTACAGTTTCATCTTTGTATTTTACTCATTGACTTTGGGGTTATTTTTTAAGAATTTTAAACAGCCAAATAAGTTGGCTCTTCCAGGTGAGCCAGGACTGCTCAACAAAGACTTGCAATCCCCAACGCTTGTTTTGTCCACACTTCTCACCTTCTGCCATAGCTTTTTAAGCAGGAGATTATTATTTCAATCTCTTAGGATTGTTGGCAAAAAAATCATATCAGAATAAACAGCAAGCGAACACATAAAATACATTTATAGAACTCTTATGAATCACTTGGTAAAAAAAAAAAAAAAACACTTCAGCCAAACTTTCAACACATTTAATAAGAGTGAGTTTCAATTAAGAACAAACTATTTTCAATAAACATATGTGATTATATAAACTATTTACATATTTACAATTTTTTTTTACAAAACAAAAACACTGATAAGTTAATATATTCAAGCATTTGCCGAAGTGCACAGAACCTGACTCGTTAGGGTATTATGTATATCCACTCTTTGGGGTAGTATGGTACCTACGGTTATTGCAAAAGTTATGTGGTGAGGACATCACATGTCACCTTTAAATTGTGATAGTTTGTACAGTCCGCATGTGAGTCAACTTTATCTGTAGGAAAGAGCTATGAATGGAGAGTGTAATAGGTGGACTCCATTGTGTTCACAAGAAACCTCCACTCCCCCCCTGTCACAGTTCAGGGCAAGGCCCAGTTCCACAGTTGTCAGCAGGGAAGTCAGACCCTTCCCCCACATATCAGCATTGGTGTCCTGCAGAGACCATGGAGCTCCTGGCCTTCCTTGTGGACCCCCGCTCGAAAGCTCCCCCACCTTCCGCATGTGAACCAGGCTTGGCCCCCCTCTGGCACCACCAGCTGCCTCCTGAAGACCTTGGAACAGGAACAGGAGATCCACTCGAAGCTCCAGGATATTCTCCTTCATTCCCAAACTGTATCTGTGAATTTTAAGGTCAAGACTGGTGTCAGCACCCACAGTATTTCAGCTTTATTAATAAAGGTTTCCTCTGACATAACATTGTCATTAAGATAAACTATCTAAAACGTCACACTAAGACAGCTAGGTGAGTGTGCTATCATGTCGACCAAGATTCTTACCGTGTTGGAAGTTTTCGCTTAGCCATATATGGAAGAACAGGCTCAATATTCAGCTTTTGGGGATTTGACACATGGATATGAATCTCAGCTCGAGTAACTGTCACTGAAAGTACATCCAGACTGAGAAGAAACTCCACTTCTGTACCTAGGAAGAAAAACAAAATAATATATCACAGATATATTACTTTTCTATTAAGCACCACTCATGTTACTAGAATTATGTTCAAAAGCTTGTCTAAAAGGCAATTGAAATTTGATTATGTTAAGTAGGTCAAGTGTATGTTGTTCTATAGAAAGCAAAATAAATATGATAGACAGTTAAGGAAAGTTAAGGAGTTTAGATTCCTACCTCCACTGATACGACCCTGGATCCCCTTGACGCCTCTACAATGGAAACCCAACTGACAGCAATGATAGACCCGTCTGACAAAACGGAAAAGCGGCTGCTCAGGAAAAACTGCGTGTCGTGAACCCTGCGGCATCGACAGCACCCGAAGACGATGCAACTGCGCCAGCTCCTTAGGGGCCGAGTTGGTTTCCACCCAAGGCGCCGCTAACTGAGCGCACTGTGGCCGCTGCGTCTCCACGCTCTCCCGGCGCAATCGCCTCGGAATATCAGTGCGTAAAGTCTGGTGTCCATCCAGAAAACCGGACGACTTTAACTGTAACTCCCGCACCGCGCGGCACTGTATTCCAGTAAAGGTATTAGTCACAGCCAAGAAAAATAAGGCAATCCAAGAGCAGGTGGTAGAAGCCATGGTGCTGTGTCCGTAGAGCTCCTAGTTGTGTACCAGCTCGGTAGAGTGCAGCGGCGATTCTGAAAAGGACCCGTACCTCGGTGGTTTAAAGGATATGCCCCTCTACTGACAATGGAGGCATTCTGCCACTTAGAATTTGAATTCTGTTTCTCCACCCCCCCTGTTTTGTTCGTGCCCCTAACTACCAATTTGCACCCCACTGGCCCATAAAATGCGCTTGCATAATAAGGAGGTGCCGAGATCACCAACTCCAGTCATTCAAATTCACCTAATGACCCTAATTACACTATATTTGGATCGTCGTGAATTGTCTAATTTGCAAGACGACAGCACGTAAACCGAAGTTATTTTCCATGTAGATATTCTCACGTACACAGTCCTGTATGTTATACAGTTTCAACATGTTACATTTCATATCAACTGCTATTTAAGCGTTGTTCGTGCACATCGCCGAAAGCCATAAAATTACCATGATAACAACTAGTGTTGTTACTGCAGAGTTGGTAAAGCGTCTCGAGTGGCCTGCATGTTAACCTTGAGCTGGAGGTCTGTGTCTGGCTACTGCTATATTATCAATTTATCATTACAGATCATGATGGTCCTTGTGGCTTAGAAGTGCAGTTACGCTACTTCATATAATCAATCAGTACATTTGTGTGAGATTAGAGGGAATCTGTTTTGACAAAATCCACTCAAAGAAACGTTGAAAACCCCACACTTCACACCAGTTAAGAATATTTTACTGTAGAAAAGAATAATGACATGATATCAGTAAATAAACATTTTTCTACATTTACATCATTTAAGCTTACAACATGGTCAGGGGTAGTAGATTTCATGATGTTTGCACATTATTTGTTACACAGCAACTCTCCATTGTCCTACATGAAGGCATCATGTGGTGTTGGGTGAACATTTTGTAAAAGAGTCTGCAGTTGTAACTAAGATGACGGCCATCTGCACATAATAATATAATAACACACTGTAGAACGTAAAACGTCAACTTAATTATCATAAATCATTTACCTCATTGTGACACTTTAGTGAATATATATATTTTCACTTAAGGTTCAGACTTAATACATTGGTTTAAATTATTATTCGGAGCCCTGTACAGATAGTGGTGCCGATGAAAGAACTCTCTTTGCCCCGGTCAGTCAGAGCAGGTTAACCCCGTGTCGCAATAACCTGTGTCGAGCCTTGCTGGGCAGGGAGAAAGCACTGTCCTGGTGGTTGGGGATGCCAGAGTTTCTAGATGCCAGGCCTTGCTGCAGGAAATACGTCTCCTGGGCGACACTGCGTGTCCCGTACACGGCCGCGCCGGCATTCCTGTGTCGGAAATGTTACACGGGTCACAGCTCAACGCGAACCCTCGAGGACTTATCTTTTAAGATCATACGGATGCGGCATAATGACGGCCGGTTCCCCCCTTCCCCCGTTAGTGGACTTGAGGAGGAGTAATCATGTTGAGAGAGCCCCCTGCCAGTCGTACTAACCTGACAATAGCCTCCTGCAGAGCTTCAGTGTGAGAGAAGTGCGAGTGGAGCAGCGATGTGGCCCTCACAAAGGAATGTTCCTGGGCTCCCCCCGGCCGGCCAGACAGGTTGGCTACAGGGGGACACAAGAGAGGCGCTCGTTACAAATACCGCGCACGCACGGACGACCGTTAGAGTAAAAGAGTCCATCATTTCTTTAGTCTATATTAATGGAATTTTCTGAATGCTGTGAAAATATCCAGAGCATTCATTCACTTAAAATAATAATGACATGTAAAAACATTGGCAATGTCGAGGTTGAAGAAAGTGTAATTGCCCATTTAACCAAATAACAGAAAATTCTAAATTAATAAAAAAATATATATACACTTTTTGACAGATAATATACTTCTAAAAAAGTATGCACGTGAAATTCACTACTAAAGCATCCGAATCTGCTACTGCAGAGAACTGACCTGACTAATCGCTCCAGCAATAAGATAAGAAAACAGACAAATACGAGGGGAAAAACCTAAATCAGACAAGACGACTGGAGATCAAGAACATAGCTTTATAATAAGAAGCAGTTATACCGGCAGAGATCTAAGAAAATATTAGCATCTCACTTGTGAGTGTGTTCTGTATGCAGTCATAGTGGGCAAAGGTGTAGGGTCCCTGTGGACTAGGGTCCCTCCGACCAGTGGTCCTCAGATGCGCCTCCAAGCCGTTCAGCGATGCCAAGCTGCAGTGATACTGGGGAACACAGCACACGATGAGAGAACACACTAAATGGTGTATGAGCCTGCTGTACAAGGGGGCAGTCATTTCAATTTATATATACGGTTGTCCAGGTAAAGTGGGACCACCGTGCTATACACACATATACAGCCATTCTCACCACTTCCTCTGTTGCTGCGAAGTCGTTAGGGAAGTGGGGCTCCACCAGTAGTGCCAGTACCAGCCCTCTCACCCTGTGTTGATAAAGAGTCATTGGGATGAGAGTGGGGCTTGTAGAGTCGTCACAGGGCGTGTGGGGCCCATCCCCAGTGTCAGCATGCTGAACTTTATCCCTGTGGCCTTCATTCTCCCGAAACGCCTCACCTACTACAACCCCAGTCGTCCGACTGCCACCCTCTGGGGAGTTCTGACCTTTAAAGCTGAAGGCTCCAGCCTTCTCTCCATCCGGTGTAATGCTACCGCCTTTATGTCCGTTTAAATGACGTGGCGTGTCACAGTTCTGCGTTGGCCTGTCTCCTCCGATTAAACCCGACTCACTGTCCCCGCCCCCTATGCTGTTAAAACTGTGTAAACTTCCTGTGACACCCTCTTCCACCTCAGGGGATGGCATTCCATACGGCAGGGAATGATGGGAGACCTGAGGAGAGTATTTTCTAGATGAGGGGCTGAGAGGTCCGGTAGGAGTGTAAAACGACAGACTTGGGCTGAACAGCAGCTCATCGGATATGGATGATTGAGGAGTGGTGGGACAGTGAAGGGACAGAGGAGCGGGGTTGGGAGAATCACAGTCTGACGAATCACTGGGGAGCGTGTCAGATAAGGTTCTTGACAGGAAGCGGGACTTCCTGGATCGGTTCACCTCCTTTGGAGTAGATTGGGTAGACTGGGATCTGTTCGACAGAAAAAGGCCCAAAAGTTTACCCTCAGATCCTGGTCGTAACCATTCCAAACGTCACATTTGCATTTGAGCTCGAAAGAACGTGTTGCGGTTTGAACTCACTGTAGTTAGTGTCGACCAGAAACAGTGGAAGGTGGAGATGAGGTGGGGGAGAAGTACCTGGATGCTTTGTCCACGGGAACGGAGTGCAGATACTGTAGCTCCGGATCAGTCAGGAACACAGTGGTAAAGGTCACTGGGCTGGACACAGGAAGGCTGCCAGAAGAACTGGAAGAACTCAGTCCATTGGGTTTCTGGTCCTAGAGAATAAGCAAAAGACTGTCACTAAATATACTTCTCACTTGGAATTTGCATTGATGCGTCTCATGTGACCACAATTAAAGACTCCAGCTGTATTAATGAAAAAAAAAATGCACTACTACAACCAAACTAAAGATCAAATCGGATTGGAATCCGAGCGGAATCTGATCAAATCGGATTCGGTCAGATTCTCTCAAATCTAAAATGACAGAACCACCAACATTTGTAACATTTGCAATCTTACCGGGTTGTATGTTTCCGTTTCGTGAACCATAACCTTCACTGTGAGATCGGGGGACATCTGTGTGCTGACAACCCTGAGGAACAAACACATCTTGTTGTAGGCACAACTCACAAGTACAGTCACCACCAAAATTATATGTAAAATTACAAAAAAATCTATTGAAATATTGAAAGAGTGACATGAAAATTTCGACTCTAGTGTATTTGACTGGTGCGTCTACGTAGGTGGCTGGTCATGGGAACACATTTTTTTAACAGCAATACAAATTTGTCATCACACAAAATATTTTATAAGAAAAGTACTTTTAACTGCTTACCTTCCACGGTAGAGTATACAGCCAGACAACACTAGGGGGCAGCGTTGACATGCCTGCAGAATGAGTGCAGCCTTGAGCAGCAGAAGTGGGTCAATCTGAAAATAAAAAAAACACCCCAAAGAAAATAACAATTAACTATACCTAATTTTTTGGTTAATTAGTCGGTTACTACTGGCTCAAAAAGGTCATGATTTGGAGTGGACAAGAATCTACTTTGGTTGTGAACGACCACACCAATTGAGGCCGTTACCCCAAGATGGTTTCAACACTGGTGCTTCCAGGTGAACACAGACACAATAATAAACACAATAATTAGGTAACCTTAAAACCTGTAATCATAAAAATACTAGTTACATAGTGAAATAAGCAAATGTGTATTAACAACAATATTTACAATCTCAGAATAATGTTCAGCAAGTAAATGTGTAATTCCACATTCCTTGTTCCAACTATTTTGCTGTGTTGTTATAGTAATGCCTTTGTAACTCTATGTTGATACTACAGTTATTATTGTGTTATATTGTGTATTAGTAACAGTGCCTTCTACCTAGTAAAAGTAACAATGGGATATATTGTTTGAGGTAGCAAACATTTTATTACTTGATACATACGTGTGCAGAGTCAATCGTGCTCAAACAACTGAAGATGTGGTGGAGTTCAGTAGAGCCTTGTTGTAAGTGGGAAAGGTACTGAGCCCATCGAACAGCTAAATCTTCCTTACTACAAATCTGAATACAAGGCAAATCAGAGGGATAATTATTAATGCTTAGAAACAAACACTTGATAAGGAACATCAATGAGAAGTTAGGACATAACATGACATGCACATATAATATATTCACTACGATTTAAAAGTTTGAGGTCTAATAGAAGTCTTTGTTGAAAATGTAAAATGAGTTCAAAAAGGAAATATAGCAAACTGATAAGGAAATATTGTCATTGACAGGGTTAGAAATAATTATTTTTATATGAAACGATGATAGCTGTGTCCTACAAAGAGGTTTCCCCCAGATGCTATATTTATTAGCGATGAAAGCACCTCATAACTATTGCGTATAGGGCCATTGTAGAAACTGAAGAGATTTATCAGCTGATCCAATAAGTCACAGATACTGACGTCTGGTATGTCCACAGAACAGCCCAGGGCCTGAGAATGTTCCATAGAGGGAACAGATAACACATTCACAGAAGATTGAGACAAAAACATCAATGAACATGCCTGTTAGCTCGGTTAGAATATGAGCACTCTCATTACAACCATTCATTAATGCATAAACGGACACAGGGCTAAATATATCCATCTGAAGCATCTGTCATTCTCTTCCACTCCCAACTCGGATGGTTAGCAAATTGTCTGGACAGTGGACGGGGGCGAACCGGGCCGAAATACTCAAGATTCCTCCATCAAAGAAACAGCTCATCTCAATACAGTGGGCAGTACCTACACATACATATATTATTAACTGTTTTCTATGCTTTACCTCTGACATGTTTGGAGAGAAAAAAATGGTTGCATAGATGCAGTGCAGCGCCAAAGTCATTCTTGTTTTTGGACAAACCCATGCTAGAACTTACCAATATTGCTTAATTGTCTTGGCCTTGCCATCTACAGTGCCTATAGAAAAACAGCATGCCCCTTTGAGTCTTGCAGTCGGAAACCAAAACACGGATCGGTTTCTAGCTTTATTTAGACATTCTGCCATACAACATTTAAACGTTAAAAAAAAACTAAGAAAAACTAGAATAACAGAGTTGGAAAAGTGATCAGTCCCAGTTAATACTGTGTAGAGCTACCTTTTGCATTAATTACAGCCATCAGTCTGTTAGGATTTGTCTCGTTTAGCTTATGTTATTTTAACTTCGATGTTGAGGGTTATACCGCGTAAATACAGCTGGAAAATTTGAATTTAATTTACTTTAATTTCCAGGGCGTAATGTGACAAACGGTCAGGGTTTTGACAGGGTATGATGATTTTCTACAGGCACTATACCTTCCTAGGTTCTGTCCCATTGGCTTATTTATCTCCTGATTGGAAACACCAGTGTCTGGCCTATAATGGTTTAGTTATACAGACCTCTGTCTGGGAAATATTGTACAACTCACCCACAAAAAGTCCTGTTTCATTCGTATGGCGAACTTGCTCCTGCGCAGCCTTAGTAGACGTACAGGGGAAGAAGAAAGCTCAGAAACACAGCGGCTTACGCCTGCCAGCTGCCCACACAACAGCTCCTGTTTATCCAGGGGAGTCTGATAGAATACAAGGCACAAAACCTTCCTTTACTTTCCCAGAGTATTGGGATCACAAACAAACACTACTAACAATCTCACCCAGTGATGCCATTTTGAATATTAAATATTGAGATAAAAAGTTAACAGATTAAAAAGGTTAGAATTCTCGAAAAACACCAAGGAAGAAAATTCGATCCACGTTTGCATAGATTATACATATATAACCCAAGGGAACGAAGGGTAGTTCAATTGACAGTGACAGCCATCTGACACATGAACACTTTCCTACCTCTTCAGGATAGAAATAGCAGATTCCGGCTCTGGTAAGGTCACCCTCACCCTTGACCTTAGACCCATCATACAGGAAAAAGTAATTGCATCTGCAAATTACCAATATGTCAATACGTTTTGATTTTAATCATACTAACTGTACAAAGCAAAGTAGGTAATGTTGACTGAAAGTTCATCAATAAGAATAACACAACCTCTGGTCAGAGGATACGGCCTCACCTGGAGTCAGACACAGTGTTGTCAGCCATTGCGATCAGTTTGTTCTTGATCTCTCGAAGGCACCTCCACAAGTTCCCCTCTCCCTACTGATCCATACATTGACAAGGACAGTGATTTGTAAAAACAAATGCATTGAAGGCCAACTTGATCAATTTAGCCGGTGGCATTACGAAAACGCAATTCGTTTGAAAACGTCTGCTTATTGGCTAGACGTCGCAGAAATAATAGGATGTAGAACAGTAAAAATGACGTACGTCAAGCACGTCAAGCGACTTCTAACTCACGTGCGGTGGCTGGATTAAGGTTAGACCACACCCTGAACTACACAGATCACGGTATGTGTACTATATTGTGATATCGGAAGTGTATTTTACTAATCACAAACAGCGATGTCACTCGAGGAAGCCACCAGCAGTTTCTTACCCAACTTATATTAAGCTGCTTCCAAATTATGTCGACGCATTCTCTCTCTTTTAAGATGCAAACGATTGGCAGTCAATTTGTCAGCTGGAATACGTGCACATATCCTTTGCAAAACTTTGTTTCAAATCATTTCACACATCGGTATGGAACACGATCAACTCGCTTGCAAAAAAACAATGCAAGTCACAAGAAGTTAGTCATGTGAAACTACGAGGAAGGAAGAGGGTCAAACAGTGCGTTGTTTCGACACTCATTTTCAAACTCATTTCGTCACTACAAACATAGGACCCATTCGATAGAGGAACAGAGAATGTCCTTGTCTCACTAAGTTACACATATACACAATGTAATCCCAGCCCACATAATAATACACAACACATTGTTAAGTCGCTAATACAGGTACAGAATAAGCATTTACATAAAAAACAACTACAAAGCCGACTCAGTAATAATGATTTATTCATGTTGAATCAAAATTAAATGGTCCGGCAAAACGTGAACAACATGTTAGGTCCCTTGTGGCAATCACATAGGTAAACACATTAAAAGAGAGTAAACTGTATGAAAGTCTGGTCCGGTTACAGAGTATTGGATGCAAGGAGGACTCTGGTTCCAGTGTTAAAGGTGGGTCTGGAAAGAGAGGGAGATCACTCGGAGCGTCCCTCATAACCATCAGGAAGGGCATTCATTTCGGAGTTGTGGAAAAGGCTCTTGTTGCCGTCACCCCAAGGGAAACGCTGGTTATGGGAAATACAATACATAAGTACGCAATTGACGACAGAAAAACAACATTTTCCTGCAAATGTACATGATTAAAGAGAAGCGTTTTCATAATTATTCATATATTGACCATCATGGTCATGATAAAACCAGGTGAAACCAGGAGCAGACCTTGCTGCGAATGCGGAGGTGGCTGTAGGGGACAAACTCGGGCTCCACGTGGTGTGCAGCGTGTGCCTGCATCTTCAGGTACACGTTTAACATGCACACTGTGACCCCTGGCACAGCCACCACAAAAGACAAGATCTTCCATGTTCTGGCTGTAAAAAAGAAAACACACAAAAATGTCTAAAATAAAACTACGGCAAAGGTTTTGGACATGAGTGCAGTATAGTAGGTTTCACCTTTATTTATTTAGGTTTAGACACATTACAAGGTGAGACATTAAAACTAACTGGACTGCTTGAAATGTAATCTCCCTTTTATTGAAATGTGTGCACAAGAGTGCTAAGCAGTGACATCCCAAGTAGCTAGAATCTCTCTGCATTTGTCAACATGAAAGACAACCGAATTGCAAAATACCAAAACAACCAATAATGGCAAAACAAAAAGTGGACTGTAATGAAGTGGTCAGCCATGTCTCTAGATGTTAATCCATTGGAAAATCTAGCTGGATGATCATGATAACAGTTACAATAATAGTTTGCCTACCGTTATCCTTGCATGCAACCAGATATGTACCGGTGCCAATCCAGTATCAATAGGCAACAAATACACTTTACATTTAACCTGCACCTGAGCTGAGGAAACCATCCTTCACCAAGTAACCTGGCATCCAATTTCACATTACTCAGCTCCGGAAACTGGGTTAAAATTAGCAAGTATGCCATTTAATATCTTAAGCTCGGTATGCATCTCCAAACTAAGTAAAGTTTCCTTTGTAGGTCTTCTGAGCGGCAGACCTAGAAGAGTTGTCTCATCAAAGCTGGCTATTCTGATTAACAGAAAATGTAATTGGAAAAAATGTTTAGCAATGAGAGACTAATGGGTGACAGCACTTAAGCATGTCATGTTATGCGAGAGAGCTCGTCTGAGATTTCCAATTCTAACAGCAGGCTCAACACATATCCGGACCCATGTCTTTACTGACAAAAGAATCACCCAATAGTGGGCGCTCATGAGAATCTGATTGTAAGTATTTTTTAATTACAGATAACAGTTGTATCATATGCCTTTCTGGCAAATTGCCCTTAGCCACTATGATAGTATTTGGTACAAGCATTCACTGCAAGGGTTGGTATTCAGTGTATAATATACACACACACACACGCATGTTTAGAATCGCAATTAATAGTCAACTCACTATAATGATATTGTACACAGCTTCTAATCATCAGTAAAACGTATGTTAATCATGTTGCTGCAGCTTAATCTATCATCTAATCTGCACATGTAAAACAGACTAGAGGACCGCTTATGAATCCTGCCAGTAATCACGTCGTAGAAGTCGAGGCGAGTTGTTCAAGTAAATGACACAGTTAACGAGTCATTAAAAAAAGGACTGCTCGATCTCCAATCAATTAAATAAAGTGTCTCAATAAGGACATCGCTTAACATGCAGCATTAATCAGCTTTAACCTTTTACATTCTGTATATAGACACTCCTTTGCATTTGATATAGTTGTTATTGCCATTCAATGCTGCTCAAAGGACCTACTTATACCTCATCCTGTATTATCTGTATATTGCCTTTCCACTTGATCCTGTATTGGCTGTGTGTCCCACTGCCATTTGCACACTTGTAGTTCTGTGTATTTATTGTGTAAATGTACGTCGCCTTGCACGTTTCTGCTTTATCTTGGCATCAGAATTTGTTATCAATCGGCCTACCTGGTTAAATGAAATATTCAGTACAAGAACAAGGTTACAGACACCTGAACGAGGCCTAGAACTGAAAGTGACCTATCCTTCATTTCTCCAGGGCAGTTGGCAACATGTTTCATTACAATGATGGAGCATTTGAATCATTAGGTTCCTCCATTGCCAGACCCTGTTTAGAGTCGTAATGACTTAAGAGTTCATTACGATTTGTTGGTTGATGTGAGACTTTTGATTCAGACGACAAACAAAGTCGGACTTTTAGATTCTTCTATAATTGTTAACCCACATAGGTCGATTTGTTAGCCCAATGTACTAACATTGCGAGCCACCTAGCTAAGGACGGGGACTTTACATCGTTAAAATGTAATTTTTATGGGTTGGTTTCTGTTTAAAACACGGCTAGTTATAATACGGATAGTTAAGCTAGTAGTAGCACGCTAGTCGACTGAGTTGGTAAGCTAGCTAGCAAGGTCAATACGCAAACATGTCCTAAACTAAAATAATGAGGGCTTCTTGTCATGAGTAAATCGTGTAATTTGCGCACAGTCCAAGTCGACATACCTGCTTGCTCTCCATGACCATGGGCCGCTGACGCAGAGAGCTGGCGGCTCTGAGTCAATGAAGACCGCAGAAGGGCTTGAGAAATTCGTCCGAACACAACCATTTTAGCTGTCTCCTTCCTTACTGGTTGATCCGCAGGTGAACGGAAGAGAGTCTTCTTCTGCTGTGCTTGAGGTTTTTTAAACCGACAACACCAACGAAAGGTCGCAGTGCTGCCACCTGGTGTCCTGGAGGTCTTTAATCCAACAGCATGAGGTGCGTTAAACAAATAAAAAACAATACGAATAACAACAACAACACTGACAGTAACGCTTTCCTAACACCCCCTTAGTTTACAGCAATTACATCCATTACATATACTGGCTCAGGGGCCGGCAAATACATTGTTTTAGTCAGTATTACTTGCAACACTTGCAAACAGCTGTTTATTTTTAGATTCCCCAAAAAACACTCCCATCGAGAAATCATTTTAATAGTTTATTTTACTTTTTCTTGTCTCAGCAAATGGTAAATAACAATTAAATAATAAAAACGAATTATAATAAAATATGCATGCACTGCCACCTAATGTACTGGATTCATATAACCTGATGATGTTTTCAATAAACAATACTTTATGTTGACTAAATCCTTACAAATGTCACTACATCTGTTATGTTACCAAAGTAAGGGAATGTTTGTCAGAAATTCTGAGTTATGTAAAAAGAAAGAAAAATCTCTCTGGGTTGACTTGATGTCAACTTGACTTTGAACCTCTGGATAAAGATCAAGAGATCACTGGACAGGAACACAATTTTGAACCTCTGGACAGACCATGCGAAATCTGGATAGAAACACAACTGTGAACCTCTGGACGGAGACCAAGAGGAGACTGGACAGGAACACAATTTAGAATCTCTGGACAGACCGGTAGAATCCTGGAAAGGTGGAAAGACTGACAGGGATGGGAGGTAAGACATAACAGAATGGATGTCAGAGTTCAAATGCTGAGTTATGCAGATTTATAGCCTTCTCATTGTGATAGGTCCTGTGGGAAATATGTCTAACCTAATATTCAGATAATATCTTATATCTTTTATTTGAACACATACATTTTTGTGTTTTGGAATTTCAATACACAATAATTACATTTGTGCTTTTTAAGTTCATAGTGTTACAATCCATGGTAAGGCCGAATTTTACAGACTCTATTGATTCAGCGTTAATATTTAACTATTCTGTCAATCAAACCTGGCCTTCAAAGTCAGTAACATTTCATTTTGTCATTGAAACCCTCTAATCAGGGACTTATTTAGACCCGATTCAGGGTTTTCAATGGAAACTGTAGTAAAAAATTTATTGAAATTTGCGACAAGAACCACATTGGAATACCATCAGTCTTTTACCTTAAGACACAAGAGCTCACACTCATATACTACATACAAATATTTACATCAGCACATTTTCTAAATAAAATATCTCTCCCCAGAAATGGATTCCAATGACTATGACGAATTCGGTTTCTCTGAAAGTAAAACTAAAAACAGGGGGCATATCTTTCCACAAAAAGGTAAATAAATGTACCACTACTATAAGGTTATCAGAGGAACCAAATCGGATTAAATATATGTCAAAAATGCTCAATTTGTAATTGAATTCTCACCATTTATATTCTCTCAGGTATGCGGGCCTGGGTGGTTTATCTTCTGTATGGTGTTTTGGTGTTTCTCCTGTCGATCCTACTGGTGGTCACTGGAATAAAGTGTAAGGCCTGCTCGGTTGTATAAACACCTTCAATTCAAAGACCATTTCACTGTTATTCTCTCTATTACATCTCTAATCGCATTGTTTCACATGTTCGTAAGTCTCTCAGTTACGTCAAGAGATAGTTGATGTTCATGTATACCTCGAGTCCTTGAACAAGAGTATCACGAGTGCTCCCGCAAAGTCTTCCTCTTCAAATTCAGGTATAGTTATGTCTAGAGTATTTCCATAATTAACCTCAAAATCTTGTTTGAGCATGATGTGTTGGAAATGTACAGCGATCAGCCATAACACTATGACCACAGACAGGTACAAGTTTTTAACTCCAATAATCTCGTTATCATGGCGCTTGTCAGTGGGTGGGATATATTAGGCAGCAAGTGAAACAAAAATCCTCAAAGTTGATGCTTTGGGCAAACGTAAGGATGTGATCGACTTCGACAAGGGCCAAAATTGTGATGACTAAATGATTGGGTCAGAGCATCTCCAAAAGTGCAGCTTTTGTGGGGTGTCCCCATTCTGCAGTGGTCATTACCTGTCAAAAGTGTTCCAAGGAAGGAAAAGTGGTAAACCGTTGACATTGATGCATGCGGGAAGATCCAATGTGTTGATCCGATCCAGCAGACGAGCTACTGTAGCTCAAATTGCTGAATAAGTGAATTCTGGTTCTGATAGAAAAGTGTCAGAACACACGTCGTACATTGCTGTTTGCTGCGTTTGGGGCAGCAAAGCGACAGAAAAGTCACGGTGGTCAGATTGGTGTATACGATGCAGATAACAATGTAGGGGAAAACACTGATTGTGATAAATTGATCGATGAACCGTAAAGGTCAGTCAAGATGCAGAACATTTTGTGAATGCTTTGTTCATAAACTTTCTCTTTCCTTCACTCTTCACCTGTATTTTTCAGATACCATCCAGCATGTATATTATGATGAAATTGAGATTCCAGTGAGAGGTGATTAACATATTGGTACATATAGGCTATAGTAGGCGATCACAATACATTGTTGTTGAGTTTTCCCCTGCATAACCACTTGACCTCTCTGTCCATAGGGACCTGTAGAGAGGGCTGGTGGTCCTTTCAGGGTAGCTGCTACCTGACATCGAAAAAAAGCCTCGGTTGGCACAATGCCGAGCAAGAATGTATCAACCTGGGTGCACACCTGCTTGTTCTTAACACTGTGGATGAGCAGGTAAGACAAAGGAGGTTTCGGAAGTGCTGGTCTCACATCAGGGGTTGTGATAATGTGTCCGATCTGTGCTGTTTAGGACTACATCTCCAAAGTGGCTGAGGAAGGACAGCGCTACTGGATTGGGCTTGTGGAGAGAACTCAAGAAGGCCACTGGACCTGGGTGGACGGAACAGACTACAAATCAACACCAAAGTAAGGAAATACTGGGTTGATGAAAAGATGAAAGGATTAAATACTAAAACATAGTTCTCCAACAAATTGGTAACACCCTGCGATCACTGGCTTTTTTGCGCTCAGATTCTGGGATGCAGGGCAACCAGACGACTGGGACTACACTGCAAATGGAGAGGACTGTGTGGAGCTCCATCCTGGTCCACGCTCACGCCGCAGGCTGTGGAACGATTCCGAATGTACCATGAAGTCCCGGTACATCTGTGAGGCCAAGGACCAATAGGAAGCTATTAGAATCAATGATACCCAATGACACAGGAGTTGCAAGCAGGTGACATTTCCTGCACACAAAAGAGAGAGGATGTATTTCTGTAATTAAGGTTTAACAATCACAGTCGATGCAATTGTTTTAATAAAATAAAAATGTTTAATAAAAAATATCAGCGTTCTTGGAGGACATTAGACATTTGTTTGATATGTGAATGTATACTGTATATGGAGATGGTAGAAAATCCCCAAGAGGGCGCTGTAGCAGAATGACTGATATAATTTGACAAAAGGACAACATCTAAAGTAAGAATTCTACAGAATCAGAGGCTCTGGCTTTTGAACCTTACACATGTAGCTGTGTGTTAAGCAATAGGCACAAGGGGGTGTGGAATATGGCCAAAAAACCATGATAAGACAGAAGGAGTTTGGATCGGAGATGAAAGTAAGACATCAAAGTAAAGGATGAAATTAAAATTTTAGGTTTGACCCTTTGTAATCAAACCTGTAGTGAAAAAAACGGGGAAAAAAATTATGTCAAGTTAAAGAAGAAGTAAAAAAATGTGAAAACAAAAACACTAATTATAAGTCAAGAGTGAACATTGTCAAAGTTTTCATCTTATCCAAACTCCTGTTTTGGCAAATATCTTTCCTCCATCTCAAAAAATGATAATAAAATTGAATAAACAGTGTGTAAACTCAGTTTGGGGTACAACTAGGGAAGTAACAAAAAGAGAGCTCTTGTTTAAGAGCAAAGAATATGGAGGGTTAGGGGCAGTAGATATGAGTTTAAAATTATATATTGCCTTTGTTAAAAATGTGTCAGCAGCCATTTCGAGAAATGCTCTCTGGGTCGGTGATCGCTCTAAGTGGAGGAAACGGAGAGGGAGAGCCAGACAAGGTCCAGAGTAAAATCTATGGTGATTTTATGTATGAATATGAAAATCTTAAAATTGACTGGAATGGCCTCACGAATAAAATGATTTTTTTTTTTTAAATTAATGATTATAAATATGGGGGGTATATAAATTATAAATATTTAACGTATAACGAAGGAACTTGTTTCCTGAAATTTTTAAAAAAAACAAGAACCTCTCCGAGGGCATTCGTGACATGAGATGGCTGCTGTCTGTAAATAGACTCGCCGTTAGAGCTGTTGTATCATGGAGTTGCTATGTAAAATCAAAACAATGTCCCATGATTAACTGCAACGGAAATGAGACTCAGCAGCACCTCTTAATGGACTGCTACAGAACTAAAGAAGTCTGGAAAAAGTTAAAAGTGTATGGGGTAAATATCGATCTGTCATATAAATCTGTGATGTACTGTATTATTGATGTTTCTCTACCAGAGAAACAAAAGGATCTGTTAAAAATAATCGTATGTATTGTATGCATGAAGTTGTGGAAAACGAGATGCTGTGTGATTAAACAACAGACTGTCATTAACAGTGAAGATGTGTGCAAACAAGTGCTCGTTGAACTCAGGAGAAGAAGAACTATGGACACAAAACAGCTCCTTCCTTGGGACACTTTGAACCTGTGAACCTCAGCACTTTATAAAAGACTCTATATGCACTTTACAAAAGACCCCATTCATTTTACAATATTTCTATGTAATTTATGTATTATTATGTTTATGTTATGCAGTTTATGAGAGGCACTATGCACTTGGGCTTGGATTGTGCGTTTTGGTTTTTGTCGGTTTTACTCTGTAATTTATGTGTGGTTTATATTGATGTCATGTAGCCTGCTGTGTGTTTGAATGTAGGCATATAAAGTGTAACTTGTAAAAACTTAAATAAAGCTTTAAAAAAAAAAAGAATATGGCCAATATACCACTGTTAAGAGCTGTTCTCACCAGAAAGCAGTGTGGTATACTGGCTTTATACCACAAACCCCCCTTATTGCTATTATAAACACTTTTTCAATGCAATTGAAGTGATAACAAAACTCCTTTGCATTACGGATTTAGCAATCAAAGCAAATTACCCAATGTGCTCGGTCTTAAATGTGTCCCCTCATGTTAGCCTCCTAAAGCAGCTGGGTGACCACGCTGACCCAAACCCAACTCATGGGCACTGTGGCAAGGTCAGGGAGATGCTGATCTGTGCCAAACCTGACATGGCCGCTGTGACTATGCTGACTACAGCTTCTATGGTGGGAAGGACAGCTCTAGTGCACCTGTGGTCATCCTAAAGGGAAAAAGCTTGTAAGGATTACTGAACACAGAGCATCTGTAATCCAGAATCGGGAACATGGGCTTTATGTTGTATTTGTATATTTCTATATGTATTTGTTATCAATTGCTTTGAATAGTAAATGTTCACTTTGGTCACAAGAATGTTGTTATTTGACGTATTCTACTCCAGCCACTACTTTGACTGTTGCCAATACCCTAAATATAAAAGTAGAACAAATAAATACAATATCACTATGTCTTCAGTAATGCTATGACTGCTACACGCTACAGAAGGCTGTATACCACAGGTAGGAAATAGCATGAGTTCTTACTACTCTTATTGGGTAGGTCAACGGTTTAAAATAGCGATAAGGCAACTCAGTGGTTAGCACTTTATGTCAAACATACCACAGCTACAGTAAGTGCTGCTGTGTACAGGCCCTTTGTGATGTGTCATGCATGAGACCACATATGGCAAAACCGATTACCTCAGAGCACTACATCTGTTCCCGCATCAGTTCTTCTTATCAGTTATGGTATTTTTGTCATATACCACATCTGCGCCATACTGTTTAACTAATCAATACTATTAAATAGTGGTAACGTGGGTGAAATGGTCAGGTGGCCAATGTCCCAATCTAGAGAATGGACTAAAAACCTCCAGTGGGGTAATGTAAATATGTTGCCTAACCAGCTGTAAGTGCTTCCAATTCAATCAATCAATCAAATTTATTTATAAAGCCCTTTTTACAACAAAAGTTGTCACAAAGTGCTTTTACAATCACCAGCCTGAATCCGACAGAGCAAACATCAACAAGTTGAACAAGTGTTTTAGGAACACAAAACCTGACGTTGGTGTCTGCGGCGAAAAGGTGGAGGGCTTCTCGATTGGAGGTCCTAATTCATCTAAAGAAATTGCTTCAGTAGCAACACATGTTGCCTTGTCTTCATTGACTTCTTGGTTGAATACCACGGTATTGCAAAGGATTGCACAACTATTGAATTCCGTCGTTTCTTCCAATTCACCTTGATTACACTTGACTAAGATAAGATTTTAGGTGACTAAAGCTATAATTAGCCTCATAGCTCTGGTTTCAACGTTGATATTAATAATACTCGCAGAATGACAGATAAAAGCCTCAATAGCAACGGAGTGTGAGGAGGTAATCAGTGACTTGGAACGCAAATTATTCACATACACGGCCATGACCTTGAGTGGGAGGGTTTTTTATAATTGATTGACAGAGAGGTCCAGATACACAGTGTACAGAATACTAAACAAACTATGAGCACCTGTTACTGCACTAACACTCACTATTACACACATAGTGTATTTATAATAAAAGGTACATTATATACTGTATTCACACATATGGTAATCAGGGCCCCTGACTTACATATTAATAACAGATACATTATATACTGTATTCACACATATGGTATTCAGGGCCCCTGACTTACATATTAATAACAGATACATTATATACTGTATTCACACATATGTTATATATACTCTTTACCCGTTCTCAATTTTAAACAAACTAAAATCTCAATTTAATAAGGCCCTTCGGCATCCAACGATGTTTACGTTTCAGTATTATAGAGACTCTGTAGATGCCGAGCTGGTCCATGTAAACTGCCACAACAACACAACACATTCTCTATTCTTATTTTAAATTACGACTGTGTCATGTTGAAATTACACGTAAGCGGTGTTTTCACGTGTGTGCCAGGCGATTCGTTTGTGTTTGGAAATGGAAACACTGACAGTAGTAATCATAGTTAAGCCCTGTATTTGTGCCCTAATATGTCATTTAGTTTGCTAACTGATTAACATAACCCCTCCCAGTTCACCGCTCACATTAACACCGGTTTACTTTTGCCTCCCATCATTCCACATTAGGTGGTCAGGTTGGTGTAGCCAGCTGGTTTTTCCTCTGTCATGCATCCTACAGCCCTTCTATTTCTGCTGTCCGGTAAGACTGTCACATTCTTATACTAATTTAATGATTATTTCACCCGATTTAACTGAGAATCTACAGTTCTAGCCTGTACCAAAAGAGAGTTCGACTATATGTTAATATTAATTTGCCATTTGTACCTGTTATGTAGAACGTTAAGATATTTGACACGTAACCTCCATTCTCTACCAGCCTGCTCGGTGGCCCATGGCACGTCGCTGCCTCGTGCTTTATGGCAATTTTCCGAGATGATCAAGTGCGCCCAGCCTGGTGTCAACCCCTTAGCCTACTCTGACTACGGGTGTTGGTGTGGTTTCGGGGGGACGGGGACACCCAAGGATCAAGTGGATAGGTAACTCACGTCCACCTAGCTGTTTCAAACACATTGACGAGATGTCTGCATGTGTATCGGCCATAGATCTGATGTCTTGCCACTCTCAGGTGTTGTGAGGTTCATGACAATTGCTATCGGGCGAGCAGACTACTGCCAGAGTGCCGTCCTGTCCTCGACGTTCCGTACATCAAGCTGTACAAACACTCCTGCGCGGACCGGCAAGTCTCCTGTTCAGGTAACCGAGTTTCAAAATCAACCATTTGTGGACGTACCATTGAGATAACCAATGTATCTGTCTCCATGATATGCACAGATGAGCAAAAACATTATGACCAATATGCTTAATATGCTGTTGGTTCTCTGCGTGCCGCCAAAACAGCACCGACCCACTGAGGCACGGACTCAACAAAACCCCTGAAGATGTTCTGTGGTATTTGGCCTCAAGTCATTAGCAGCAGATCCTATAAGTTCTGTAAGTTGAGAGCGGGAGCCGTCGTGGATCGGACTTCTTGGTCCTTCGCCCAGTTGGATTTAGATCTGGGATATTTAGAGGCCAGGCCAACTCCTTGAGCTCTTCCTCATGTTCCTCAAAGCATTCCCAAACAATGTGTGCAGTGTGGCTGGGCGCATTATCCTGCTGAAAGAGGCCACTGCCACCAGGGAATAACACTGCCATGTTGTGGTGTAGTTGGTCTGTAATGATGTTTAAGTAGGTGTCAAACTGATGTCCACAAGAATGCCCAGACCCAGGGGTTCCCAGTAGAACATTGCCCAGAGCATTACACTCCCTCCACTGGCTTGTCGTCTTTCCTGAGTGGATCCTGGTGCCGTCACGTCCCCATCACGGACACTGACTGTCGGTCTGTGGCTAGATAGCCCCACACGCAGCCGGGTGTGATGGGACACATTCCTCCCATAACTATCAAGAACATCCTCTGTGACTTGCGCTACAGTAAACCTTCTGTCAATGGCCTTGGTTGAATGAACCTTTGGCGCCTTGTTTGCCGGTTTGTCTCTCAGACCACTGTCATTAGCTCCTCATCACTGCTCAATGGGAGCGCCTAACAGACCTTGCCATTTCAGAGATGTTCTGAACCAGTAGTCTGACCATAACAATGTCACCCTTGTGAAAGTAGCTAAGGGCTTTACTACGGTCGTACTGTTCTGGCTCATCAGTGTATAACTCTTCTGTTGTCACTCCTTAGCCTCCAATGACATTTGCCAAGCCTCAGTATGTGAGTGTGATCGTGTCGCGGCCCACTGCTTCGCCCAGACAACCTACAACCCTGAGAACAAGAACCTGGATCCGAAAGTCCACTGTCTTACATGAGCAAAGACAAAACCACGCTAAAAACCATGTGAAACTACTTCACAACTCTAGGTTCACAGAGTGTTGATAAATCCTGTTCCATGTTATGTCATATAACTTGTGAAGAATAAATGTGTTGTGCAAACCTATTGACCTGTTATTATTAAAAGGTATTTTGCTCAGCATATTTATTAAAGCATCAATTGATGTGTACGGGTAAAATATTACCTAATACAGCTTGCTAAGAATCAACATGCAGAAGCAGTTAAACAAGGTCAAATTTACGGACTGACTGAGATCCTTGTGCCAACTCAGTTTCCAGTATGTGTGGCAGCTGGTTTTGTCTCGCTGTTAGTAAGCCTTTTCTCTGAAATAGCAAGACAGGTTTCTGGCACATTCCGACATTTTTCCATGAGCTAAAAGGCAGATGTATTTACAGAACAGGTTAGCACTGTGTTAAATTGATAAACTGTGACGTGCAGGTAGCACAGTTATTAGAGCATGGCGCCAGATTTGATCTGCACAACTTGAAAATGCCTGCATGCACTACTGTAAGTAAGAGGATTTAACTGCATTTTTGGCATTCTTCTGAACGACAAAAATGTAAACCTCACATGATGACCTGTATTTGTAATATGTGCAACAATAATGTGGTTCATACACATGTAAGTAATACATCTCCAAGCTAAAAGCAATTTTTTACATTTTTACAACCAGTGTCCAAACACCCGGAAACGCACCCTATAAATGAAAACATTGTTGAGGAACTGAATTCTCAAAATACAGTTGAGGTATCAAAGAAAGGTTTAATAATCGATATAAAAACACAGAATTATAAAATCATGGAAACGATTTCTTGTAGGCACCAAATATGGTTTATATAGGCTTGTAAAGCAGTGTGGTCACATATTTCTTTTTGTATCGGTGGGTTGCACTGAGAACCATAACCCCATCCTGAAAAGAAATTATACAAAATTAACATGGATCAGACATGAATGTGAAGACCACACAAAACCCTGTGTTAGTCAGCCGCTGCTAATTTTCAATTAAACTACGGAGAGAAAATAGAAGTGTGAGAGAGGTGTCACCTTAATTGAAAGAGCATATAGGTGGCTCAGCATGACGTGGTTGGGTTCAGGAAGCAGGGCCGGGTCACACTGTTCCCGAATAGAGAAAACACACTGTAAGAACTAATACATGTAGAATCGATTAAACACGCCTCCACCAAGTCTCCCGGTGAAGAGACAATCCAGCAGCCCTGGAGCAATCACTCACAGACACGCCCGTGTCCTTGTTCAGCAGAACTTGCAGCAGGTGTGGCGGCAGGATGGGGGGGCTTTTGAGCTTGTTTTCGCTCTTGATAACGTACGGATCTTGCTTGTACGTTCCTGGGGGGGAACTGGAGAGGTCTGACAGAAAACAAACAACAATATAATTTGTAGCAGCCTTCGAGGTGATACGAAACAACTTAAACTACCCTGGTCATGGAATAAGTGTTGTTATTGGTCAAACGTATTAATAGTGATCGTAATCTCGCATTAATACCTGACATGTCAGCACACTGCTGAGAATCAACCATGAGAGCATCAAACACCTCAAAGTCAGACCTCTTCACCTGGATTACGTTATTGACTGTGCCAGTTTTGGTCGTCAGCACGGCCTGTGTGAGACGAAAGCACGGTTGAATGACAGGACACGGAGCAAATTGGGTGTAATCACACAGACAGGTGAAGGTATTGTACACACCCCCGTCGGATCAAGGGTCCAGTGACCATCTACACAGAACTTATACTGATGTTCTCCCTCTGGCAAGTCCACAATTGCGGTAAAGTTGTTCTGGCTAAGGCAGGGAAAAAACAAAATGAGTAAGGAATAGGAAACATTTTTCGTTTATGTAAGAATCCACATTTTAAATATGCTAAATATGGGCCTGAGTCTTCTCCCCAACCTGCTCACCTTTTGTTGAGTGGAATCTTTGTGGCCCAGTTGTTGAATGATCCAGACACAAAAATGTCTTTCCCGGCACCGGTCCAACGAAACACAGTGGGGCTGGCCTGACTGAGACATTTCCTGTCACTCTCCAGGTCTCGCTGCCAGGCCAGAAATTCCTGGATCTCCTGAGGAGCCTGGACAGACGCAAGCAGGCTTAAAATGACTAACATCAGTAGACATAATTTAGAGACGTTGTTAAATAGGATGTTACTATTCTGAAAGTGCCCATGAATAATAGAGACAATTACAATAGGTAGAAAGCTGAGGAATGTTACTGGGGAAATGGAACCACCCTCATTAAATCGTTTCTCTACAAACAGTAGATTGAAACATGCTTACATTTCGATTACTGAAATGACTCACAGTTGAGCTCAGAGCATGAGGCAGTAATAAGCTTGGCTCCAGTCGCCTATAATGAATGGGTGCTTATAATTAGTATTCACACAGGAAAGAGTTAATTGAGGTATCTAAAGTATGCCTGTTCACAATAAGAGACTACTCGTACAGACAGTGAGTCACATGGTCATGGCTTGCTTTATAAACCAAGTTCCCAGAAAATTCCTCCCAAATTTGCAAAAGCGCTATTCGGTCAAACCAATAAGTCTTCATTAGAAAGTTGGGAGAGGGGTTATGGGTGTTTCTCCTGTACTAAAAGGAAAAGGGGACATTTTCAGAAAATAAAGTTTTGATAAAATAATGTAACAACGTTTAGCTTTGTAGCTCTTGATTCTTTCAGACAAACGTAACTATCAAAGGTGGGAAAATCTTGTCATTTTTAATAGCACATAGCAATAAAGTAGAAAATTACCAAAAAAATAAATACATTTTGTAACCCATCAGTTGTCAGACTCTCGGTATCCTTTTAGCATTCCGTACCTTCATATCCTCTTGACTGTTAAACAGGTCTGCCTCCTCCGTACTGTCCATGATGATCTTGGGACGTGTGCCATCCTTGGTACCTTGTCCATCTCGCTGGTAGGGTCTTTCACCCTGACCCGCGCCGGACCTCTCACCACTGCTGCTGTTCCCCATTGACTCAGCAACAACCCCTGGACTGGTAAACAAACACCAGTATGAATAAAACAACAACAACAACAAGTATATAGTTAATATTTCACACTCACAAAAAGACAAGAAACACGAATATATGTAAATGTGAATTCAACACACGTATTAAATATTTTCAGAAGCAATGCACGGGTGAGTATTTCGTTATTCTGCGCTTTCTCGTCCTAAAAAACGCGGACACAATGAGACAAAGACAGTCATAGTAACGCAGAGACTCTAGCACAATTCCGCGCACTAGTGACATTTCGAAACACATTTTCCGTCAGATCCATGCCAAATAAAACGTTGGAGTTCATTTTCCTTACCGTCGTCTGATTCCCGGACTCCACCATGTGGAATTTACACTATAGGGGTTCCTATCTCCATTTCACCCTGGAAGGTTAGGCTGTATTTGAACCTAACTTAAAGGCAACCTAGTACACAGCATACTGCAGGAGCACACACCTCTTCCTGTTTTCTCGCAGTTGTGAGAGGTCACGCCTGTCCTCCTGTCTCTCTCTGAATTATTTGGTACGTTTTCATTTAAAAAAACAGTGTCACTTTTTGGTAGAGATTGTTTTAAGGATTGGGCACCGGATTGATACGAAATATTAAACGACCAGGTTTAAAAAAACACCTACTAATCTCTACTCTTAAATATGTTAACGATTTTCTGTCGTAATGTTTGAGCCATCCTGTAGGTGTCTTAGAGTGTGTAATGGATTTTATTTTACTGAAAGCAATCGTATAATATTTGTGCAACTTCCCAAGCAAGTTTTAAAGAGAAACACATAATCTCTTACAAAAACACACAGTAAGTACATGTTTGTTGTGCAGTTTTACTGTATTCGTTTTAGGAATTTTTCTAAATGAATGTTTTTTTGGAAGAGATAAACAGAATGATCCTTAAAATTCATTACCACCATTTGTTTCTTCCACATAATCAGTGATGCTGAGCTGTTGCCGATAAAGTACCAGCTACAGTGTGAGCCAGCTGCAGTGTGGGCCAGCTGCAGTGTGGGCCAGCTGCAGTGTGGGCCAGCTGCAGTGTGGGCCAGCTGCAGTGTGGGCCAGCTACAGTGTGGGCCAGCTGCAGTGTGAGCCACCTACAGTGTGGGCCAGCTGCAGTGTGAGCCAGCTGCAGTGTGAGCCAGCTGCAGTGTGGGCCAGCTACAGTGTGGGCCAGCTGCAGTGTGAGCCACCTACAGTGTGGGCCAGCTGCAGTGTGAGCCAGCTGCAGTGTGAGCCAGCTGCAGTGTGGGCCAGCTACAGTGTGGGCCAGCTGCAGTGTGAGCCACCTACAGTGTGGGCCAGCTGCAGTGTGAGCCAGCTGCAGTGTGAGCCAGCTGCAGTGTGGGCCAGCTACAGTGTGAGCCACCTACAGTGTCAGCCAGCCCTTTTTAGCTGTGATTTCATTACATATCAGTTAACAGGATCCTTAGACTCTGCAGGTTGTGTGTGTTGGATAAGTAAGGCCACGCATGTATGATTAAATGCAATATATATATATATATATATTGCAGAAAAAATATTTTTGTGTGTGAATGTCTGTCCCTGTCTAAGACGAATGAGAGAGGGGCAAATCAGAGTCGAAACAAGAACTTTAAATTGCACAACATTTATTGTGAGTTCAGCACACACACGTTCGGTAGTGGCTGGGCATAGTTCAATATTAACAATAATAAAACATGAACATGCTGTATAAGCAATTTAACATTCGTCTGTTTTATTTCAGTTTTATAACCTCTCTTCTGTGTGATAAATCACCCAATGTGGCTGTGGATCAGTCTATTCAGTTAATGTTTAGTAGGCATCAGGAAGCTTCTTGGGACGTGTTTGTCTCCCTCTATTTGAAGTTTCTTTTTTTTATCTTTCTTGCACCTGGTTCATGTCTTTGTTGTAGCCTACATCTCTGACTCAAATTCGATCAGCAAAATAAGAAAGAAAAATTATGTATTTTTTTATTAACTCTAAAATGTCTACTGCTCTTTCCTAGTTGTACCCTGCACACTTTGTCATGTTTTAGGCTACAAAACTGTTATAATTTGTAAGAGTAGGCGGTCCTCTAAACATCCACGCATAAAGCAAGGTCATTATTGCAGTACAAAAGCCTGGATGTTCAGGTAAAGCTGGGAACAGATAGCAATGCTGCCCGTAAACTATGCTTTCTGGCTAGCCATGACACACCGGTTACGTAGTTAGCGTACTAAACAAAACACACAGCGTCTAAATGAACTCGCTCAGTGTCAAACTCTGGTTACTGTTGAAATTAGATGGGACTGCCCACATGTAAACGTGAAGAACGAAGGTGTAAGGTCTGGCTTTGGGATATTTTCCCAATACATTAAATGTTATATTATATATATTTTTTGTAACTTTTTTTGAAGCACTAAACACAGTTCAATATTATGAATCAATATTTCTGCAGAGAAATGGGAGGTGACCAACCACAAGGGGTCACTAGAGTGCAGAAAGACAAGCCCACACAGTGACATCTAACCATTCACCTATTGCAGTGCTAAACTCATTTGGCCATAGTTATTCCCTAACCAAGATCCACAGTCTCAGCCAGTGGTTAGATTGTTAGACCAATATCATATTTCACCTTTTGAACAACGCATTACAATGTCACTTTGTCCATAGAATTCTCTCAGAGAGAAACCGGCTAACATTAAGTAAAATTCTGAGCACGAATCAATTGTAATGTATCCATTCATCTTGTTTATAAGCAACCATTTACAATGTACTCAACCCAACATTGACTGGGCTTTTGTATTGATTGCTTCAGTTGAATAACCATCTGTTGGCTGGTTTCATTGGTTTCATATTTGTTTGTTGTTTGTGGTGACTACATGCACTGCACCCCTTCTGGACCTCTACAATCGACCCATTACACAATACAGACTATTTTTGGACACACAGTTACTCAAGGCATACGAGTGTTTTTAAAATAATTTATTAGGAATTGTAAAAAGTTTTTTTCAAAGGGAAAAACGTGAAAATAGAACAGAAAATCACCAGAAGAGGGTTACAGTGTTGATGTTAACTTTCAAAATTAACACAGAATCCAAAGGCTGTCACAGTAGTCCAATCAGCAGACGTAAAAAAATATCCAAATCGACAGCTTAGTGATAGAAACTGACAGCGCCTCTTGTTTTTCAACTGACCATGAAATGAAAACCCTTCATTTTAACCTTCCAGTGCAACAACGTAACATTTCTGGACAAAATGATTGCAGCCTTTTAAAAAAGTATATTGCTTCTTATGGTTTTCATGGTTACAGTCATTGTCATCTAGTAGATATGCGACATCTCTGTCAGTGTGGAGAAGTTTTCTTATAGGATAAATACATACAATCACATCATGGAAAATCCTCAGGACCACCATGGGGATGTCAGAGTGTTAAAATAGCACTGAAATGAAAGAAGGAATCCCATCCACACAGTGACAGAGACAAGGAAGTTCAGTAACATACCAAAATGGCAGTAATAAATTCACATTTGTCACCAATGTATCAATTCCCTGACAATACATTTCACACCCGATGTCAATAGGTGTGACCATGTAATCTAGCCGTACAACACACACACATACACACACACACACTCAAACTCACCAACTCAATCAGCGGAGAGAAATTCATCCATTAAATCGTACCATTGGGAAATTCTCTCACAACCGTTCCTGCCTGTTTGTCCTTCATTTTCCATTTTCCTATGACATAATCAAAATGGCGAAACTAAAACGACAATAAAATAACGACGTACCAAGTAACGAGGATAGAAACAGCACGTCTTTCTCCTGTTAGAGAACGCAGCACTGATATTCCCGTGAATGTGACATCTGCAGCTTTCTCTGACCCGGGCAGTTAAAATCTGGGTGCTTTCACAGACCCGGCTGATAACGTCTGGGTTCCTTCACAGTATAAAACCCCTACCCTCTGACAGACTCGAACCAGTCTCTCAAATAAACATTAGGAATAACAAAAATACAATACATATAAAGTTCATGTTAGTGTAACGACTGACGTCCAGTGGGAGGGAAAGCACGAGGTCTGTGTCTCGTCTCTCTGATATCTTAACAGTCTGGGTTTTCAATACGCGCCAGCATAAATGAAATAAAACGAAGCAATCTCCTGAAAACAAACAACCATCGTCACATTTCCCTCTGCCTTCCCAACGCCCCATTTCTTTTTGCAGGATTTAAAAGCCATCATATGTACAATATTTTACAAAAACAAACATCGCACAGTTAAATCAGCCGCGAAATACGCTCGTAACTATCAATTGTGTTACTACTGTCGTTATTAGTATAACAAAAGTTTGTTATAAACCTACTAAGATATACATTTTCAACATGGTAATACATACAGAAATGTGTATTAATCAGAAACAAATATACACTTATTAAGTACAAATTATTGCTCCAGACCTCCACATATTTCGTACTACTTTTTCCACATTTTCCGCCTCTCAATAAAACACCTCCCAAAAAAACAATCAAAGGAATCAAAAAACAAATAATCAAGACACAAAAGATTACATTAAAATGTTCACAAAACATTCAAGTGAAATAAAACAACAGAAAAAAAGTAAGTAGGATTATCTGCAATATTTTCTAATGCAAACAGATTTAAAAAAAAAAGTTTGTTCCTTTCTGCTACAGTAATGTGTTAGACAGGATGTGATGTTAAAATACAGGAAGTCCGAAAAAGAGAGCTTCTCAGCGGTAGGATGGGCAGGGACATCTGGGGTCAGGGGTCAGTGTTCACACTGCCAGAGTGGGGTTACCATACAGAGACATGTCAGATCAGCTCCAAGCAGCGTCAACTCCTTTCATCTCTCATTTCAGCTCTCAGGCCTGCAGAGAAAGACGCAATGTTCATTACAGTGTTTCTGTAGACAACATTGTACACAGAAGTATCTTTACAATCGTATGAATGAATAAAAGCATAGTAAATGTGAGTGTTAATATGACATGACGGGTGTGGTAGCAGACTCACCGTATCAGTGGTAGCCATTGGTGAAAGCCGTAGCAATAAGCGGTCCCTGTAAGACGCAGTCGAATACAGCCGTGATTAGACACAGGGGGACTCGTCGTAAGTCAACATTAGCGTAGCACTTAATAATACTGAGGACATGTAAGCACATACACAGCAGCTACAATGCATCGGATCGACATGACTTGTTCGTTACATTGTTTATAACACTCGACATAGCAGTCAGAGCGCTGTGCACAACGGAGTGCTCGTAACAAGCCCTACTAAACAGTCTTAACATCCCAAGTGACGAAATACACACAGAAATGTTTGTTGTTTTTGTTTCCAAATGTTGAACCGTGCGATCAATTACATATACTTATTTTAAAATACGTATTTTTCTAAACCAGGGAACAGCAATACGGGATAAGCCACAACTGCATGGAGGGATATGCGACTGCCAGCCGAGTTACAGTTAGGAGCACTGCCGCGTGTGGCATTAACAGTTGATGAACTGGACAGATAGTATGGGTCTAGAATACCTACGTGATATGGGCTGTGTCTTACCCCCAGACTATGGCTGAACCCAGCACTTGGGGAGGGGCTTGCAGCACTGAGGTAGCTGCTGACTGCAGACTCCTGACTGGCTGCCGCATACAGATCTGCCATTGGTCCAGGGCTGCTGGTACCCAGGAAACCCCCGGAACGAGAGGCAGCCGAGCCTATAATCGAAAAGACAAATACAAAAAGATTGATAGATGGAATTAAATACAACGGATAAATACTACACAGTAAACAGTCCTTTTTCTAAAAAATAGGTTTTATCCATTCAGTAAGCCTGACAGATCTAGATGAGGGGTTTCATCCATTCAGTAAGCCTGACAGATCTAGATGAGGGGTTTCATCCATTCAGTAAGCCTGACAGATCTAGATGAGAGGTTTCATCCATTCAGTGAGCTTGACAAATTTAGATGAGAGGTTTCATGCATTCAGTAAGCCTATCAGATCTAGATGAGAGAGGTTTCATCCATTCAGTAAGCCTGACAGATCTAGATGAGAGGTTTCATCCATTCAGTAAGCCTGACAGATCTAGATGAGAGGTTTCATCCATTCAGTAAGCCTGACAGATCTAGATGAGAGATTTCATCCATTCAGTAAGCCTGACAGATCTAGATGAGAGGTTTCATCCATTCAGTAAGCCTGGCAGATCTAGATGAGAGGTTTCATCCAATCAGTAAGCCTATCAGATCTAGATGAGAGGTTTCATCCAACCAGTAAGCCTGACAGATCTAGATGAGAGGTTTCATCCATTCAGTAAGCCTGACATATCTAGATGAGAGGTTTCATCCATTCAGTAAGCCTGACAGATCTAGATGAGGGTTTCATCCATTCAGTAAGCCTGACAGATCTAGATGAGAGGTTTCATCCATTCAGTAAGCCTATCAGATCTAGATGAGAGGGGTTTCATCCAATTAGTAAGCCTGACAGATCTAGATGAGAGGTTTCATCCATTCAGTAAGCCTGACAGATCTAGATGAGAGGTTTCATCTACTCAGTAAGCCTGACAGATCTAGATGGGAGGTTTCATCCATTCAGTAAGCCTGACAGATCTAGATGAGAGGTTTCATCTACTCAGTAAGCCTGACAGATCTAGATGAGAGGTTTCATCCAATCAGTAAGCCTGACAGATCTAGATGGGAGGTTTCATCCAATCAGTAAGCCTGACAGATCTAGATGAGAGGTTTCATCCAATCAGTAAGCCTGACAGATCTACATGAGAGGTTTCATCCATACCTCTTGCTACTGCTGCTGCCGCTGCTGCCATTGGTCCATATGCTGTCAGAGGAATGGCTGTGGAGGGCAGGGAGGAGAGACAACAGGTTACACATCAAGCCCATGCTACAAACAGACATGACCTATCTACAGACATGGCCTATCTACAGACATGGCCTACCTACAGACACGGCCTACCTACAGACATGACGTATCTACAGACATGACGTATCTACAGACATGACCGATATACAGACATGACCGATCTACAGACATGGCCTATCTACAGACATGACCTATCTACAGACATGACCTATCTACAGACATGGCTTATCTACAGACATGACCTATCTACAGACATGACCTATCTACAGACATGGCCTATCTACAGACATGACCTATCTACAGACATGGCCTATCTACAGACATGGCCTATCTACAAACATGGCTTATCTACAGACATGGCTTATCTACAGACATGGCCTATCTACAGACATGACCTATCTACAGACATGACCTATCTACAGACATGACCTATCTACACAAGTCACTAAGAACAAGACTTTAACCCTCCTGTTCGGCATATTATGTTAAGTTCTAATCAATGGCGCTAAATAGTGAAACCAATTAAAAACCTTATAAGTGCAGAACCAGAAGTGTTTGTCGTGCAAATACTGCATAATAACTGGCATGTGTGAGGCAGGCGGCCGTGTATGAGACGTGCGTGTATGAGACGAGCTTGCATGAGACAGATCTGTATGAGACAGGCGTGTATGAGACAGGCGTGTATGAGGCAGGCGTGTATGAGACAGGCGTGTATGAGACAGGCGTGTATGAGACAGGCGTGTATGAGACAGGCGTGTATGAGACAGGCGTGTATGAGACAGGCGTGTATGAGGCAGGCGTGTATGAGACAGGCGTGTATGAGACAGGCGTGTATGAGACAGGCGTGTATGAGACAGGCGTGTATGAGACAGGCGTGTATGTGGCAGGCGTGTATGTGGCAGGCGTGTATGAGACAGGCGTGTATGAGGCAGGCGTGTATGAGACAAGCGTGTATGAGACAAGCGTGTATGAGGCAGGCGTGTATGAGACAGGCGTGTATGAGACAGGCGTGTATGAGACAGGCGTGTATGAGACAAGCGTGTATGAGACAAGCGTGTATGAGACAGGCGTGTATGAGGCAGGCGTGTATGAGACAGGCGTGTATGAGGCAGGCGTGTATGAGACAAGCGTGTATGAGACAGGCGTGTATGAGGCAGGCGTGTATGAGACAGGCGTGTATGAGACAAGCGTGTATGAGGCAGGCGTGTATGAGGCAGGCGTGTATGAGACAGGCGTGTATGAGACAAGCGTGTATGAGACAGGCGTGTATGTGGCAGGCGTGTATGAGACAAGCGTGTATGAGGCAGGCGTGTATGAGACAAGCGTGTATGAGACAGGCGTGTATGAGGCAGGCGTGTATGAGACAAGCATGTATGAGGCAGGCGTGTATGAGACAGGAATGCAGCACAGGGAATGTATGTGTCCTAGCAGACTGACAGCGTGCTGCTTGTAAAGGCCAGAGGAGGGACTGACCTGTGAGCTCGGGGGGGTGGGGTGATGTCAGAAGGGGGGTCCTCTCTAAATGGAATTCTAGAATAGAAACATCAGAGAGGGCTGTTGAAACATACCACCAGCGAAGCAGGGGAAACATTCATTCATTCACCTGCGCAGAACACACAACTACGGTGAAAACCGGGGAACCCTGGGATGGAAGGATGAAATAAGAGGATATAGCGAAAGAGAGGGAACGGAAAGGAGCAGATTCAGCTTTATCGGTTGAATATACTAATATTTTCGGATTTGATAAATAATGTACTGCCCCTTTCCCCCTGGGTTGTTCTTACAAACACACAACATCACACAGGAAGCATGCGAAGCACATGCAATTCCACTCCCTGACTTTTACAAGCAGCCAATGACACTCATGACTCATGAGTGCTTTATACACATTGTGGAGGCATGTTCGTGGCGACGGCAACATCTGTGTTATGTGAGGGTTACACATAATGTGACGGGTCTAAAAACGCAAATGAGAAGCGAAGTGAAAAACCTACAAGTCACCCAACAATCATCGAATGAGCGGACCAGTCCGGAGACCAGGGACCAGTCAGAAGAGCCCGGGTTATGGCATGAACGAGTAGGAGCAGGGCCTTACCAGGGAATTGATAGGTATATCCAGGGGTGATGCCAGTGTAACCTCGACTAGCATACGTAGCTGCCTGGAACCCTGGGTAACCTATGGTGAAAGGACAGTCATGGGTCTGTGTTTGAGTGAAACAGTGCTGCCCCCTGCCTGCGAAAGAGGATACTGTCAATGTAACGACAGGTTCATAGGCAACAAATGCATGCAATTACAGGCAATGGTGAAATGCACAAAGAACAAGTATCACATTTTGCTGCTAGGTTTTATGGGGATTATGATGCGTCCGCCATTTTAGTGAATAAAAGCCAACGGGACATTTTGTGAATTCATGCTCAGCTCGCAGCTGATTTAACTTAATAATAGCACCCAATTAAATACTAACCTGCCAGTCATCTGGAATATAGCAGTTCTAAGCGGGAACAACCGATATAATCGGTGTCATGATAATATTCCCATATAATAATTATAGAAGTATACACTGATAAGCCAAAACATTATGCCTAATATGCTTTTGGTCCTTCGTCTGCTGCCAAAACAGCCCGGACCTGCCGAGGCATGTTCTCCACAAGACCCCAGAAGGTGTCCTGTAGTATCAGAATCAGGTTTATTCGCCACGTCTGTTTACACACACAAGGGATTTCTTCTGACCACTATCTGCAGCTTTAGAACACACATTTTAAGACGTACACAAAAGAGTGCAAAGAGAGGAAAAGAAAAAAGATGCTCTGGTACCAAGATATGCTCTGGTACCAAGATATGCTCTGGTACCAAGATATGCTCTGGTACCAAGATATGCTCTGGTACCAAGATATGCTCTGGTACCAAGATATGCTCTGGTACCAAGATATGCTCTGGTACCAAGATATGATCTGGTACCAAGATATGCTCTGGTACCAAGATATGCTCTGGTACAAAGATATTATCTGGTACCAAGATATGATCTGGAACCAAGACAGTTGCCCCCTCTTAGGAGATGATTAATGTGATTAATATCACCTGTGATAATGGCATAATGTTTTGGCTCATCAGTGCATACGTCAACAGATAACATTTGGAAACAGTGACAAGAAAGAAAACATGGAAGTCTCTCATAACTTTTCTATAGACTATTTGTTTTCACGACTGAACGCATTTATAAAACTCTTAAATAATCTGGGCTATCTGGACATAACTCTATCAATTAATGTCCTCATGTTGGTGCTGGTGAGATTACCCAGCATGCCGATGCCCAACATGAAGGCGTCCATGCCGTAGGGCATCACCCGAGAGCGCCCTCTGGCCGAGCCCGTGGGTGACATCACTTCCTTGGGTTGAGCCTTCTTACATTCCACCTGACAGAAACGCACAAGGGCGACAAATCAGCCAACGACGACAACTAAACAATGAAATCGCATATTGAATTACAGAGGGTCTGTTCACAGCCACGTTATGTTACCATTTTGTTGTTTATCTCATGGAAGTGGATCTCGCACACTTTCTCCACCACGTCCTCATTCTCGAACGTGACAAAACCAAACCCTGAAGGGGACGAAACACGAATAGAGGCTGTGAGGACAGTCGAATGATAACGGACGTGATGCCAAAGATTTCTCCGAGCCAAGGTTGGGCAAGTCCATTGTACTGTCCCTGTGGGTTACAGTTCCAGGCAAACGCTCCCACTGCTAACTAACCACCTCTAGTATTACCCACTATCATGATTACTTAGTAACCCCCTGTTTTTGGCTCACCCCCCGTCCCGGCTATCGTTCCTCCCTCCCTCAGCCCCATAAAGCTGGTGGACTGTCATAATCGATCAGTCCCAGGGTGGGAAGGGGGTGCTTAAGCAGGCTTTATCCTGATCCACGATTAACAGACTTACTAATTAGCCTTGTTCCTCTCCTCCTGCTCGGTTCCCCCCTGGGGGGTTGGGGGCGCGTGTGTGTGTGTGTGGGGGGGGCAGTAGGAGAAGAGACACAGACGTACACTGGATCCAACAACAACCATGTTCAGGCACTTCTCAGTCTCACCTCTGTGTCTGTTGGTGGTCTTATCGAACATGAGCATGGCATCGTCAACCTGAGGAAGACAAACACACACAACTTGAACATGTCGCGCACGTTCGACATATTGTCTGACCTCATCCCGTCTCAAGTTCTGGGAGGCCCAGCAACAGATGGTCAGAAAGGATTGAGCAGGAAGGAGGGTGGAGGTTGCAGAGGAAGGGGGGAATAGTAAAGGATAAGAAGGAGGCGGGTATAGTAAAGGACGAGAAGGAGGCGGGTATAGTAAAGGACGAGAAGGAGGCGGGTATAGTAAAGGACGAGAAGGGGGCGGGTATAGTAAAGGACTAGAAGGAGGCGGGTATAGTAAAGGATGAGAAGGAGGCGGGTATAGTAAAGGACGAGAAGGAGGCGGGTATAGTAAAGGATGAGAAGGAGGCGGGTATAGTAAAGGATGAGAAGGGGGCGGGTATAGTAAAGGATAAGAAGGAGGCAGGTATAGTAAAGGACGAGAAGGAGGCGGGTATAGTAAAGGACGAGAAGGAGGCGAGTATAGTAAAGGACGAGAAGGAGGCGGGTATATTAAAGAATGAGAAGGAGGCGGGTATAGTAAAGGACTAGAAGGAGGCGGGTATATTAAAGAATGAGAAGGAGGCGGGTATAGTAAAGGACTAGAAGGAGGCGGGTATAGTAAAGAATGAGAAGGAGGCGGGTATAGTAAAGAATGAGAAGGAGGCGGGTATAGTAAAGAATGAGAAGGAGGCGGGTATAGTAAAGAATGAGAAGGAGGCGGGTATAGTAAAGGATGAGAAGGAGGCGGGTATAGTAAAGGATGAGAAGGAGGCGGGTATAGTAAAGAATGAGAAGGGGGCGGTAGAGGTAGAAATCTTAAAAGGGGGGATTTGACATTCATGGGCACAAAACAGTCGCTGGGAAAGATTTGATTCATAAACATTGGATCACGTTCCACCTACTCTCTAAAGTGTGCCCTTCCCATGTCAATGAGAGAGAATGTGTGAGTGTGTGAGACATAGAGGGACATATATATATATATATGTAATCTATATTTGATTACCCTGTTTCTTTAATGCTTTTATACCTAACTGCAATGCTGGAGATAAAATCAAAGTGACTCCTTCGCCCATATCCAACTGTATCTCTGACCCTTACTCATCGTAACAACTCCCACTGGTTTAGAAGAGCATGATGTTAGTAGAGCATCATATTAGTAGAGCATCATATTAGTAGAGCATCATATTAGTAGAGCATGATGTTAGTAGAGCATCATATTAGTAGAGCATCATATTAGTAGAGCATCATATTAGTAGAGCATCATATTAGTAGAGCATGATGTTAGTAGAGCATCATATTAGTAGAGCATGATGTTAGTAGAGCATCATATTAGTAGAGCATGATGTTAGAAGAGCATCATATTAGTAGAGCATCATATTAGTAGAGCATCATATTAGTAGAGCATCATATTAGTAGAGCATGATGTTAGTAGAGCATCATATTAGTAGAGCATTATATTAGTAGAGCATGATGTTAGTAGAGCATTATATTAGTAGAGCATGATGTTAGTAGAGCATCATATTAGTAGAGCATGATGTTAGTAGAGCATCATATTAGTAGAGCATGATGTTAGTAGAGCATTATATTAGTAGAGCATGATATTAGTAGAGCATGCATTCATTGTAATACCAGTATAGTGGGTATAATTTCCACAAGGGAACAAAAGGTCAAAGTCACACAATGTACAAACTCACTGTTGTAAGGCACTCTGAATAAGAGAGTCGACTAAATGACTAAAATATAATGTCACTACATCCACACCGAGTCAATCTGATTTGTCACACTGGTCTTCCGACGTGAAGCCTCATTGGCCAAAGCTTGATGCTTTCAGACTTTCCCAACGAGCTCTGAACCGCCGGGTGGAGTCGCTACAGTGTAATGAGAAATCCCTGCTGTAGATGCCCCCACGCTTAATGGGCAACGCTAACTCATTAGCATGGCGTCTGGGGAATAACAGGGTTGAACCTAGACTGAGGTGGTGAGCGGAGTGCTACAAACGAGATACTTAGTTTGTGCTTGTTTCTACTTTAAAGTGTCAGACTTGATTTGTCCCTACAATAAGTGAGGTAGATGTGTGTATGTGTGTAAGAGGTATGTCATTTTGTGTGCGTGTGTGTGTGTGTGTGTGTGTGTGTGTGTGTGTGTAAGACAGTAAAAGAAAAGGAGAAGAGAAAGAGAGAGCATAGTGAGTTAGAAGTAGAAAGTGTGGGACACAATGGGGCAGGGGAACAAAGAGTTGGCCCAGTCATAAATCCTCTTCTCCTTGCGCCGTCTCCCTCTCTCTCTCACCCTCTCTCTCTCTCCTCTATGTCTGACTGTTTATCTATCCCTCCCTCTCCCAGGCGCTTCCTCCTTCACAGTACAGACACTCAGATATCTCATTCACCGGTCCACAGAAAAAAACTAATTTCAGTAAAAATCGTATAGATTATATATTTCACACCTATTAGAATTCAAATATAGTCGAAAATTGCTCCCTAATAATGTCTTATTGAGGTCCGTGTTGTCATCCAATCCCTCTAATGATTTTTATAAAACCTATCTTTGTGACAGAACTACTGGTTCCCATAAGGTTCTACTAAAGCTGCTACATTGTGTTAGTGGCTGCGTTCATGTGTGTGTGTGTGTGTGTGTGTCAGTGTGAGTGTGAGTGTGTGTGTGTGTGTCAGTGTGTGTGTATGTGTGTGTGTGTGTGTGTGTGTCTTTGCTCTGGGACACTTAGGCAGCTTGCACTCAGAAAGGTCAATGGTGAGAGACAAACGCCAGCAGCCAATGTGACAGAAGACCTGTTGGCCTTAACCCCCTCTAATCACTAACTCTGTGGCATTACCGTTTCACCCCTGCTTCCTTACTAAACTGGCCTGTCTCTTTCCAGGCCAAGCCTGACAACACAATACAACACACTCACAGCACAGTCTACAATTTGCAAAGGATAGAATTAACTATTCACACGTGGCAGACAGTCATCAGCAGAAATTAACCACAACTTAACCGCAAATGTTAAAACATCAATAATACCCTGATTCAACAAAAGGTTTCTATCATTCAAAACGGGGACGTTTTTAAACACGGGACATATTAACGGTGACCTGGACAACATTCCCCTCTCTCGTCCTCCTCTTTCCGATGCTCATCCGCTTTCCGACGCTCATCCTCTCTTACTCTCTCACCGTCCCTCTCTCCACCCCCTTGTCCAGGGCACGCCAGGAGACAAAAGGTCCAGTGAGGCAGCGTAATCAGGACCTTCCATGGGTGGCTGGAGCTTACATTTCTCAATCCATACAAATATGTCCCTAGCTCTCATGTCATTCATGCTGTCGTCTGATTGGGTGGGAAGCACTTCTTGTGTCAAATACAGTAGTATGTGATGAATAAAGGACTTATTATTTCCACTATCAAGACTCTGAATAAAATGTTACATAATCCAACTCTGCCCTGACTGACTGGACCAGATTGACCAATGGCAAACTAAACTACATAAGCAAGCTTTGTCTTAGCCTATAATCGGGGTTGATAGCTAATCTAGTTAGCATCCAGAAGGCTCGCGGGTTTATCTTTTCTCCTGTTGAGTTCACACCAACTTCGTAGATTAGCTGCGGCCACAATTTCAAGTTTGTGTAAAAAAAGAGTAAGAAGACACAGGAAGAAGTTTGAAGGAATGATACATGAAAACCGCAGTGGACCTCCTGTAGAAAACGGATCCCTGTTAACCTAGCTCTGTTCGAAGATATAATATTCCCCTTGAATCTCAGACAAATCTCTCTGGCCTATTTTCATTCCTCAACAACAAAACTCAACCTCCCTCAGGCGGCTCTACCTCCTCAAACCCTTCACTTACCCGCTCAGCACTGCATTTCAAAGCCCATGGAATCTACAGCGTGAAAACTAAATACACTAAAGACACCTCGGTAAATATGTACGGATATTGAAATGAAATGATCAACGTGCGAAGAGCTGAAGACAGCCTGTTAGTGACCAGTATGCTGGTTTGGGTCTGTTTTGACCGTTGGTCGACTACTGTTATTGTTATACAAGTCCTGGTTGACAACCCCCCCACCCCCAAACCCCTCAACACAAAACCCCTTGCCTGCTGAATTACTCTGGGACAATGGGCAAGCCGGGTCACCACGGTAACGGGCCAGGAGGGGGTTGGGGCTAGGAGCAGCTGTTGCATCAGATTAATTCAGATTCTAATAATCCCTCCCCCTTCACCCCCGTTGCCACTCACTTCTTCCCCCAAAAAAACTTTTTTACCGAGCGTTCCATATCTCCCTTAAACCCCTCCGCTCTGGCTGTACCCCTTTTATATCTATCAAAAGTAACTCTCTAGCGACTTCTCTGTTCCACAATATTTCTACTCAAATATGAGCTTGCAACACACACTTCCCATTCCGTCGGTCGACAACCCAGTCCGACACACAGATCCGCACAAATTTTTGTTCCGATAAAGGTCCGTCCTAGATCACATGGTACTAACCTTTCCAAACTGGTCGAAATATGCCTTGACATCTTCAATGGTGGTGTTCACGGAGAGACCTCCAACAAAAATCTTCTTGGTCCGAGTCACAAGCTGCAAGGGGAACAGACGTTCGTGAATAGATGGACATACAATTAAAGGCCCGGCGCTGTCGAGAGGCTTATTTTGAGGATGTTTCCTCACTATAATATCAAAATACTACTACTTTGCTCGAGATTTGTGTGTAGAAGGAAAAAACTAATCCGTGAAATGTCATCCTGTTCAGGCGCAGAGGCCCCTGTGATGTCTAATGTCACAACACGTATCTGATTGTAAAAGACTGACATCTGGTAAACGTGGAGTATTAGCTCATCCAATCATACGATCGGGAGATATAAATGAAAATGTATTTTCTTACACCAGAATGAGCAACTCAAAGGCCAAATCTTTTCCTGGGGAATAAAGAAACGTACAGTGTGATTTATTTACTGTGCCCGTACACTAACGATAAATAAAACTAAACAGACTGCGTTAATGACTAATGGTGATAACTGACTGGTTAGGACCCCAAGGTGTCATTTATCATTATGCGTGTATTATCATCTCATTGGTTTCATCTAAATTATGAATGAGTTCAGGTGCCAGTGGAAAAAAAACAGCAGGCAAGCTCCCGAAACATCGAAAGCACATAAAAGGAAAATATGAATGACAGAAATGTAGGTGGAGGAAGTATCCCTGCTCAAGTATAACCAAAACTATAATTGGTATTATATGATTAACATAGGCATTATAATAGAAAACAGCTTGAGGCAAAACGATGTTACAACGATGCTGGAGATCTTGCCGTATACACTTATGGTATTTGGGAATATATCATGTAAATGATCGTGCTGAATAAGGTGTTAACAAAAGCCACTTGATCACATAAGAGTGTATTGCGCACAGTTAGGTCACAGCATCAGTCACATTCATCTTATTACGAGGCATTAGCCCAGATAGAATGGGAACAGCTAAAGACAGCAAACACGAGCTAGCCTGCTGACTCCCAGCAATGTCACTCACACTGGACACACTGCACTTACTCACACCGTACACACTACACTCACTCACACCGGACACACTACACTCACTCACACCGGACACACTGCACTTACTCACAACGGACACACTACACTCACTCACACCGGACACACTACACTCACTCACACCGGACACACTACACTCACTCACACCGGACACACTACACTCACTCACACCGGACACACTACACTCACTCACACCGGACACACTGCACTTACTCACACCGGACACACTACACTCACTCACACCGGACACACTGCACTTACTCACAACGGACACACTACACTCACTCACACCGGACACACTACACTCACTCACACCGGACACACTACACTCACTCACACGGGACACAAGACACTCACAAGACACTCACTCACACCGGTCATACTACACTCACCTTGGGCTGGGCTCTACGAGGAAACGCAACTTTAGGATCAATCTAGAGGAAGTTAGAAGGAGAAAGGCCCGTTTAGACAAACAGTTCAATACAGAAGAACATTTATTCAGAAAATTCTAGGTAAACCAAGTCCATGGTTCTGTTCACTTTGGTGCCGCAACTTGCCTTCTCCTGTAAAGGTTCCTTAGCATTGGCGTTTAGCTTTTAATCCCGCAAAAGTACATCACGAGAACAAGAGTCAAAACACAAGTCGAGGATAGACAGAAGAAGAATTTTTACCTCAGGATGAAGCAGAGAAAGAGAAACAAACGATGAGGATAAAATGAGTCTGCTGGTAGAATTGGAATTAACTCTCGTTCAAGTAAGTTCTAACTAACTGTAAGCCTACTGTTATAAACTGTGCACCAACCAGAGTGTTTCTTAGCATTTTTCTTATTATAATTGGTGAGCTTGTGCAGGTGGAATGTGCTGGTTTTTTGCAATGCCTCTCCTCTCTGGGTAACCTGCCTTCTCCAGTCCTCTCCCACTTTTAGTCACAAACATGTCACACAGAACCCCCTGGAATCTCACATAGACACTACAGTGCCAAACGCACTTCACCTCCGCAAGAAAGGACAGGAAAAAACACACACGGGGTGAGTGGAAGAAAAGGAGAGAAGGCACAGAACAAGAGAAAGACGAGGAGTTTGAATGTTAGGAGGAGAGGCGTGGGCCACGCACACTGACAGCGTCTGCCTCATTTTGTGCGTTCATCTTTTAATTCTGTCTGCTGCTAAAACACCATTGAGATCGTGTGAGCCAATTAAAAGAAAATGTTTAATAATGAGTTGATGATCCCTGCTCTGAATTCACAGGCAGTGCAGCGACTTTATATTAAACATGTCAAGACGCTGATGATAATAATAAAGAAAAATGTAGACGAAAATAAAACGAAAACGCCAAACCCATTGGATTTCACATTCATATTGCAATTTTTTCAGATCGAATACAGAGTTACAACACCATGCGCAAAACAAGATGCATCTATAGAGACTATAGAACAGGAACTGGAGACCTCTATAGTATTAGTCTATGCTGATCTAATAGAACTAGAGAACAGCTGGACTACACTCTGAACTGTTGTTATGCTATGAGACAGTGAGACAGTACAGTGCTAAGAGCACTATATTAGTCTGTGACCATGACAGAGTAGAACTACAGTAGAGTGCTAGAGCTTCTAACGGTGAACCACAAACGGTCACCAGAGTTAAGTAGTGTTTGGTCTACGCGTCGAGTTCTGAACAACCACGGCAGGTTTCTATAGAGCGGAGTGAGAAGGCTAGGCTAGACTGGACGGAGTATCGGATGCAGAGTCTACTGTTTAGTGCTATAGTCTCTAGACTACTCTGATAGTCACCTCCGGTCACCAACACTCCTGATGTCCAACACTCCTGTGCACATTCGAAAAAACAGACAGACACACACACACGCGCAAACAAACAAAATGAACATACAGCAATCAACACACAACCATGGGGGAAGATTTTGACATTAGACATTTTTTTCATCAAAATGGGCGACCCAAATATAGAATTGACCCGGGAAAACATTGAACGGCTTCGTTTTAAAATCGGTGACACAAAGTAAAAAACATGCTAATATATTTTTTTGAATTCCTGTTTTAAAAAAAAAACATAAAATGGAGACTCGTTCATTAAAGGGCAGCAGAGAAGGGAGGACCCCTGGTGAACACGAGGTGTACGGGTGTTGATTTCAGGGTGACAGGCCTGGCCGTTACCCACAACACACCCCACGGTCCACTGAGCTGAACCTAAGAGCACTGGGGTTCATCAGTTCAGGACAATCCTTTTGACAAATTTCTGTCCAAGCATGGGCAGCATTTGGTGAGCCTAAGTTAGACAGGAGACACAGGCTCCCCCATTAGTCAGTGGGTTCTGGGCTCAAACAACCTGTAAGATATCTGACTCAACAATCTACAATCCTATTGGCCTATTTGAGCACCATGCCAATCACAGATTGGGTGATTCCTTCTGCTAGCCTCTTCACTTTAGCCTCCTCTTCTTTCTCCTGCTGTGTCAGCGTGGCAGTCCTTTCATGTTACGTTGAACTGAACTATTCGATCTATACTACCGTTATAAGCGATGTAATCTATTATTTTAGGATGTGTTGAAGGCTGTGTTTACACAGGCAATTGTGATATTTTTTGCTTGGTGTTGGATCTTGTCAAATAATTAATTAGTGAAATGAATATTAGAACTGGGTTACCTTCTCTAAATCCACCAAGACAATTGCAGCATCACAAATTCTTTATAAAAATAATTTTTTTTTAACACATTTCTTAACCTTCAAAAGAATTAGAGCACCAGACCAACAAAACGCCACAACAATTCTCCTCAGATGATAGATAAATAGATAGCTAAATACATAGATAGATACACTATTCATAATGGCCAGTAATTCCTCTACAACTCAGAGAAGTTCCCTCGTACTCTCCCTTCTGAGTAAACCTCTCTCCATTCTTTTCCAGGAGCAGTTCAGTTCGGTCACAGCATGGCACATTCTTTCTGTTGCCAGTGGAGAACTCACTAACAGGATAACCTGCCTGTGGCTGAGGGAGAGGAAAGGGGGGCCGGGTATTCTCTCAAAACTAAAGCCTCCTCTACTCACCATCCTTCCCCTGTCGCTGGTCAGTGAGCCTTCTACGTGCCAGACACACACACACTATGCTGCAACAGAGCACAGTCCCCCTGTTCACTCTCATCCACGCTCACTCTAACTAACATCAGTCACCTCATCCTCCTCAGTCATGCTCGCCCTCTAACTACCAGTAACACCCTCCACACTCAGCCATGTACCCTATAACTACCAGTAACACCCTCCACACTCAGCCATGCTCACACTCTAACTACCAGTAACACCCTCCACACTCAGCCATGCTCACACTCTAACTACCAGTAACACCCTCCACACTCAGCCATGTACCCTATAACTACCAGTAACACCCTCCACACTCAGCCATGTACCCTATAACTACCAGTAACACCCTCCACACTCAGCCATGTACCCTATAACTACCAGTAACACCCTCCACACTCAGCCATGTACCCTATAACTACCAGTAACACCCTCCACACTCAGCCATGTACCCTATAACTACCAGTAACACCCTCCACACTCAGCCATGTACCCTATAACTACCAGTAACACCCTCCACACTCAGCCATGTACCCTATAACTACCAGTAACACCCTCCACACTCAGCCATGTACCCTCTAACTACCAGTAACACCCTCCACACTCAGCCATGTACCCTATAACTACCAGTAACACCCTCCACACTCAGCCATGTACCCTATAACTACCAGTAACACCCTCCACACTCAGCCATGCTCACACTCTAACTACCGGTAACACCCTCCACACTCAGCCATGTACCCTATAACTACCAGTAACACCCTCCACACTCAGCCATGTACCCTCTAACTACCAGTAACACCCTCCACACTCAGCCATGTACCCTCTAACTACCAGTAACACCCTCCACACTCAGCCATGTACCCTATAACTACCAGTAACACCCTCCACACTCAGCCATGCTCACACTCTAACTACCAGTAACACCCTCCACACTCAGCCATGTACCCTATAACTACCAGTAACACCCTCCACACTCAGCCATGCTCACACTCTAACTACCAGTAACACCCTCCACACTCAGCCATGTACCCTCTAACTACCAGTAACACCCTCCACACTCAGCCATGTTCGCCCTATAACTACCAGTAACACCCTCCACACTCAGCCATGTACCCTATAACTACCAGTAACACCCTCCACACTCAGCCATGTACCCTATAACTACCAGTAACACCCTCCACACTCAGCCATGTACCCTATAACTACCAGTAACACCCTCCACACTCAGCCATGTTCGCCCTATAACTACCAGTAACACCCTCCACACTCAGCCATGCTCGCCCTCTAACTACCAGTAACACCCTCCACACTCAGCCATGCTCGCCCTCTAACTACCAGTAACACCCTCCACACTCAGCCATGTTCGCCCTCTAACTACCAGTCACCCTGACTGTAAGACTCATAATGCCACACCAGACTGCTGCAGTAACCTTTGACTTGGTCTACACATGTCCCTGCAGCGCCACTGTCCTACAGTGAAGCAGTCCTGTTGCATGTCCAGTAAGGCCTTAACCACGAAGAGCCTTTCTAGTCTATACAAGTCCCCGCCGTGTGTATGCATAGATATGTGGAGATGGTGTGTACCGCTCCAAACACAAAAGGGACGAAAGAGCCTCGGCACATTTCAATACACTGACCTACCCACAGCCATCACCACTCCCACCCTGGAAGGGGGAACTCAGCCGTCCCTATGGCGACGAACCGGCAGTATTGTTTCCAGACCAGCCCACATTCATTACAGACAAAGACACACACACACACACACACACACACACAGAGTTTCACAAACAGAAGTTTCGCACAATCCCTCTCGAACATCTACACTTAGTGTAGTTTTCTTTAAAACTATAGGCCTACCTTTGATATGGCTGACTGAGTTCTGACATTTTGGTTAGTTTTCCTCATAAGGGAGGGTAATAGTGGCATTCTATACGCCAGCAGATGTTCAGACTTAAGTTAATAGGACCTATTTGACCATGTTGGATAATTTTATTATCTTGTCCCTGTTGCACAAACACCTGTGGCGTTTTAGTTGAAGTCCATTCATGGATCTGCTCACAAAGACACGTCGACGTTATTTTCAGCAATTAGGGACAAATGAAAGCTGAAATACAGAACAGCATGAAGACAGATGATGATGAGTTTAAACTTGCTATGAAGCAGAGACTGTGCTATTGAGCACAACCCCGTCTAGGACCCCCAGTTACCATGGAAATTGACACTGAGTAACACTTTCTTCACCATTTCACTGTGGGAGGGCGAGGAAACGAGAGCCCGTTCTGTGGCCCAATCTATGCCTGAGCTTTCCAACATGTCGATTTTAGATCCCATTATACTTTACATGTAAAGAAAACTTGCAAAATCACAATGGTGACTAGGTCAACTGTTTGACTTACAGCCAAGTTCATCAGTCTGGCGGAAAGTCTGTTATGGTAACCTCTTTAATATAAAGACCAGAATAGATCTATATATGTTTGTTATAATATTTTAATGTATATTTCACTTTCCCTGAGATAAAGCTGTTCAAACTTTAAGAAAATGTGAAAATTATTGACAAATAATAGTACAACGTTTTGATTGATTCTTAACAGTGGAAACGTTTTCTGGTATTGCATAAGATTACAGTCAGAAACACTATACATCCATTAGTAACTCACTGTTTTTGAATCCAACTCATGCCTGGTCACGGCCAAAACTGAATCCACACCAGCCTGGTCAACGAAAGTGACAAATCCAAAACCCCTGCAAATAAATGTCAGAGAATATATGAATTAAATACCAAGTACTGACAAACATAATAATAACATGAACAAAGTGGGCCTACGTCATGCAGAGTTAAACTAGTGTGTTGCATGTGAGTGGACATCTCTGATAGGGTGTTGGTCGGTGCACGCCTCCCTCACCTCGACCGCTTAGTAACCGGATCCCGCATCACCACGCACTCCTTCACCTCACCATACTTGCAAAAGTACTCTTTCAGTCCCTCTGAAAGAAAGACCAACACATTGTCAAACAAACACTGTTTTAGTACGTCGATAGCCTATAGCGCTGTATTTTGCAGACAGAATTGTGATGTATTTTATTTTAGGCCAATTATAATATTGTTTAAGACAATTGCACCTCTTATTCTTTCTGATATGTATGTGATTGGATAAGTTGATATTTAAAACTTTGACAATGACAGTGAACATATAATAGTCTACAGTCAGGCTAAATAAACGTACTCTATTATGCAGTTAATTTTGATCTATTATGATCACAACCACACCATTTACACCTAAGGGATAGAGTAAAAGACGCAACACACATTTGCTTTCCTGTAAAAAGTGAACAATTATTCTATTGACATTATTACAAAATGAATATTCATTAAAACATTATATTATTTTTTTCCCATTCAAATTTCACGAATGTGTAATGTTAGTTTAAGGCCAGTTGTAGGTTTTTTCGCAATAACGTCGGGATTGGTATTTTTACTACATCCCCCGGTTAGACGACTAGTCTGTGTTGAATGAGCGCTTTGATTTCAGCATTGGACAACAGAATAAATGGATCAATCGAACAACTCAGTGATCACTTTCAGAAATCTGAAATCCAACTTTTGAGTTTTGAATCATATTTCCAAACGTGACTTTCTGACTTTACATCAGCTTTGTGTTACATAGAGTTAAGATAATAATAAGTTGCATAAAGTTTTTAGTCCAGATGAGCCTTACCTTGTGTCGTCTGCCAGCTGAGACCGCCTATGAACATTTTGCTAAACAAAAAAACGAAGAGAGACAGTGGAGTGAAAATGCAAATATAATACGTATACGCGCATATGTAATTGCTCTAATGTTAGGATATCGGGGGCAGACAAATGCTTTTCTCATTCGACCTGTAAGTGCGCAATCAAATTCACTTCCTCCGAGACACACCGTCATTTAACCCAAAATAGTATTTGTCTGTCAACAACAACAAAAACACATAAAATAAAATCGCGTTTTCTCTTTTAAGATGCGCAGAGCCGCGGACGGACAAGACGAACAGAGAGACCGTAGTTTCTCCCAACTCCCGGGTTTTTCCCGGAGGTGTGTCCGATTTCAGGACTAGGTAGAGCCGACGGGGAAAGATAGGTTTACCAAGGGTCGTGTGGGGAGTCCGCGGAGGACAGGCTGCTCTGGCTCCCTTCCGTCTCCATTGCGTGTGCCAGTGTGTTCAGACTGTACCCGGTGGCCGACCGTATGGACAAACAGGCGGCGGAGTGATGGGGCGGGGGTTTGGCCAAGGGTTAAGGGGGGAAACGGCCTGTAAGCAGAGAGGAGGGACGAGTGCATCATGAATGGGGCCCAAGGAGAGTTGGTAGACTCCTCCTCTCCTGTGCCCCGCGTGTTCCTTTCATCCTGCCCCAACCGGTGCACCCCTTCATCTCATACATTATTATTATTTTTGCACATTTTACGCACGTTTTACGCACACTTTTAAATTTCCGAATGACTTAAAATGCGCCGCATTTGTTTCGTCATAGTTTATGTTAATTGCAATGCTTTACGCAATTGGGATTAACATTTTGGTAGTGTGTGGGGTTCATAGATAAACCAAGGTGCTAACGTAAAATATATGAACTTTAATGACATATAACACAAAATAAGTGTTGTAATAGGGTCCAAGGACCTTTATGGCACAACAGGGGACTGTATGAACGTTTGACTCTGATGGGTGTTTCCCGTCATTCGCTTCAGTGGGATTCTTCAATGGCTTCTCACCCCCTTTTATGAACTGGTTTCAGTCTATAAGCACTGCCTTCTACTTATGTGCACACTACTTAGATGAAGAAGGCATTCGGTTGTCCCAGGATAATTGTCCTGGCCACAGTTATCTTTACCTAGGACCTTGGGGTAGCTGGTTAAAACAGCCCTCCCTGCCCCTATATTCCCCCATAATACGTTCAACATAGACATATACAGATATGAGCCAAAACACCATGTCCAGTCATAGGTCAAGCAAATTACGTAGATATCTCCTAACAAGGCCACACGTCAAGGTCTGGGTAGATTAGCTGGTAAGTGAACAATCAGTTATTGTCGTCAACGTGTTGGAGGCGAAGAAAATGGGCAGGAGTAAAGACCTGAGCAGCCATGTCAAGGACCAAGTGGTTTGGCCGGACGACTGGGTGAGAGCATCTCTGAAACAACAAGGCTTGTGTGGTGTGCTCCCCAGGTCAGCAGTGGTCAGTACCTACCTGCAGTGATCCGAGGAGAGACAAACCGCAAATTGGCAACAGGGTGTTGAGCGCCCAAAGCTCATTGATGCACCAGGGCGCCAGGATGCATTGTGGGAAGACAGCAAGGTGGTGGAGGGAGTGTGACGCTCTGGGCAATGTTCTACTGGTGAACCCTGGGTCTGGGCATTCATGTGGACAAATTGACACGTGCCACATGCCTAAACATCGTTGCAGACCAGGTACACCCCTTCCAGGCAATTGTATTCCCCGATGGCAGTGGCCTCTCTCAGCAGGATAACGAGCCCTGCCACACTGCACACGTTGTCCGGGAGCCGTTTGAGGACCACGGTGAAGGTGATTAGAGTGCTGTCCTGGCCTCCACGTTCCCCCAATCTAAATACAATTGAGCATCTGTGGGATGTGCTGGACCAACAAGTCTGAACCACGGCGACTCCACCTCGCATATTACAGGAATTGAAGGATCCGCTGCTTATGTCTTAGCGCCAGATAGGACAGGACACCTTCAGCCGCCTCGTAGATCCACTACATTGACGGGTCGACACCTGTTAGCCAGGTTTTTGTAATCAGTCTATATTCGTATATGTTAACAAAATTCATTTTTATTAGCTTGACAGGTGGCCTGCAGTGGAACGACCCTAAACCGTATGTGTGTGTTGTCTCTCTATTCAGTTGTGATAATAGGATTGAATAAACTGGCCCAGAGGTCTAATACACGTGCTTTATAAATCTGCTCTACAGTTTTAATCTCACAAAACTACCATGGTACAACAACAGTTAAGCTGTCATACGCACACTGCAAAAAGTGATCGAATAAAGGACACTGGAGTGTAGCTGATGTTCGTTGTTAGTTGTAAACGTAAACGCTGTGTCAGTGTCTCCAATGTGTTCACAGTCCTGACAGCGTCAGCGATAGTTTCTCACTTAGACACTCCTCACATTTTAACCAACGAAGACCATTGTGTTTTATCCAGGAGATGGTTAAGGTCAGTGTACTTGATCACTGCTGGGTCTTAAGCATTTAATTAGTGCCAAATCCGGCTCCAGCTAATCTCCTTTCCAAACCTGACTCGACATGTGACTCGTTAACCAATCGGTGGCCGATCACAATGTCGCCGCTTGGAACAGCCTTTCTAATAACTAAATCAATAGCGGCGCATTATGCCATAGTGTGTTTAAAGGTAAACCGGGTTGGTGATTTCCTTGCCCCCTGAAACACCTTGAAGACATTTTGGGAAGTCGTCCAAATCTGCCCCAAAACCTCAAATGAGCTAAGCGCGACTACTACACGGTCAAACAGGCCTCTGGTCACTCGACTCCCTTTACCGCACTCATTCTGCTCTATTAGTGGGCTCGCTCTCATGACAAGCTGCCTAACTAATGCCAGATGACAACAGCCCCTACTGCCTCTGTGAGGCCATTGTCTCACAAGACTTCCAACAAACTCTCTCACCAAATTAAATTTCCCTATTTCCGTTTGTACCTAAACAGGTTTTCATTTGTTTACACTCTGCTTCGTAAGCTCCAAGCGTGTGCTGCTGAGAGCCTAATGCTGGCTGTGTGGACGGGACTGAGGCACCGGCGTGGGCTACACAGCCTCGGACATACGCAGAGGAAGCTCCTAAAGTGGGACAGGGCCTATCTGGCAGGAACTAAGGGGTGTGTTTCATTTCTGCATGCATGATCAATGGGGTTGAATAGCATGGGGGGGGGGCACTAGGCAGAGAGGAGAGGGCAGAAGGGAGGAGGGTGGCTGACTAATGAGACTATGAGGAGGACGGTGGGGAGAGCAGTTGAGAGCAGTAGCCCTGTTCCCATTTACACTGAACTAAGTAGAAACTGTGTGTCCTGTCCTGTGGGGCTTTCAGTCCAGGAACTGCTCCAGGCTACATGCTAATAAGACATGCTACCGTGTTCTATGTAAACGTGCATGTTCACCCGCAGTTACTTCTGTGATATGATGCACTGTAAGGGATTAATAGGTAGCCATACAACCTGACCGAAGTTTCCCTCGCTGGGCCGCCCTCTGAACAATGCACAAGTCAGGCACAATGGGACTGGATTACAGGGCCGTCTCTGAGAAATAGAGGGAGCACTGTTTTCCCGAATTTCCCTTTTTCAAACACCATACAATGCCATCTTCCCTAGGGTAGGGTATGGTTGGGTGGGGAGAGGAGACGGGGGAGGCTGAGAGACAGACCAACTGGCAGGTGATAGGCTGAACCAGAGGAAGCCACAAGGTGAGAGAGAAAGAGTGAGCGAGAGAAAGAGTGAGCGAGAGAACGGGAGAGGGAAATGGAAGAGGCAAAGGAAAGAGCTGCTTGAGTGCAAAAGCAACACTGCGTACGGGCTACAGAAAATCTACAATGCCATCTGCAGGGGTACCACAGTATGACTCATTCAGAAGTATTACTGAAGTAAGACACATCCATAGAGGATACAACTGCACAGACACAGGACGGTAAGAATGACCAGATTAATCTAAAATACTCTGACATCGCAGAGAGGAAAAGCACCATTAAGGATAGACAGGATGGAACTCATGAAAAAGGTGTTTTTATGGCCAGATTGTCTTCAGCTATGGGAAAGTGAAAATACAACACTCCTCTCTTAGGTTAGGTTACCCGGGGAGAAGAAACACTTAGAAAGAGGCCCAGAAGAAAGACTTGTCAGGAAGAAGAGAAAGCTTCTGGTGGGCAGGGAGAGAGTGAGAGTAACCAAAGTCAGTGTAAGCTGGGTTCCCAGGCATATATAAGGCCACCTCTCTCAGACTTAATTTGTCAAGGATGAAGAAACAGTGCCCTCTAGTGGTGACAAGAACAACTCATCAACATCTACTGTCATGTTTTCTGTCCAATTCTATTGAAACATTTCAAAACACACACACACACACACACACACATACACACACAAACATTTCAGGAATTTCATGAAGTATTTATGTTAACTGACACTATCTACACCAATCAATTAGGTAATTAAAAGGAAAGTGCTACTAACAATTACGTCAATGCAAGCCATAGAGGAATTTTGCTACCATCCTTTTAAAATGCATAATCGATACGGATCATGGAGACTTGTGTTGTTTTTGAATGTATAGAAAAATAACCAAATAGTATTAAATGTGTGTATTTAGATGCTGTTTACTTAAATAAGTTACATCCTGTAAGTGTGTTGCATTTTTGTGTTGGACAGCAACATGTATGAATGTGCATGTGACAGGAACGTTTATTTTCATTTATAGTTTTTAACTGCACTTTGCTCACTGTTAGGGATGGAGGGAGATAGGGACAAAGTTCACCAAGCACATGGGGAGGAGGGGGAAGAAAAAAAAGATCACTGAAAGCATAACAGCAGGTGGAGGGCAAAAACCAGACAGCTCGGAACGGAACGAGGAGAAAACCAAACAGGAGAAAATGAAAGCAAACCTTCTCTATTATCTATTAAGGGCTGACGTGTAATACGTTCTGTGTGTAACCGCGTAACTGCAGTGTTGTCTGTGTTCTTCTGGGTTTGTTGCCGTGTGTTTGTTGGTGACCTGTGCCCTGTGTCGTCTCTGTCGTCGGTGTGCTGCGTTAGCCAGGTGAGCATTAGGCTACCGAGTAATGGAGGGAGAAGAGAGGAAGGGGAGAGCAGGGCCGGGCCCTGGGCGTCTGTCCGCTCTCCAGGAGCAGCTGATCTGGGCTCTACTGGGGTCTGGACTCTCCCGGGAGGTCCTGGTCCAAGCCCTGGGAGAACTGGAGCAAGAGAGGGTCACCCCACGAGCCGAGAAAGGGGACAGGGGGGACGGAGAGAGTTCAGAGGAGGGAGAGACGGATTTTCCACCTCCCATATTCCAGGAGCTGGAGGCTCTACCACCAGAGGAGGCAGCCAGACAGAGGGCTCTGGTTGATCAACTGTTGCAGTAAGTCCAGACCTTTACCCTCCATCGTTTGCTCTCAGTAACAACACAGACACCGAGCCGTTCTCTCGATCAAACCTTAAATATTAACACACACACACACACCGCAATACAACACTAAAGTACTCACATCTATCGGATGTAGCTCAATGTCCTGCTTTTTCAAAACAACATGTCCAAGACTTTCAAATTCTTTAAGAACAATTACATTTTAGGTTGCTTATTTTAGTTTGTTTTCTCTATTTTTTCTTAAATTTCTTCTGCCAAGAAAAGGCTCGGGAGATCACAAACAAGTGACAGTTTTACCTGATTTAAATTCCTTTTCTTGGTCTTTTTCAAATTGTGTCCCCCTGACCCCATTACTCCCTCGTTCTCCTGCTCCCTCTCTGTGAGAACTCTCTCGGCCTCTGAGGTGAATTTAAAGGAGGGTTCCTCCTTTCCTGGTTACTAATTACCCAGGCCATCATTATTTTCCGGCCATTTCTATCTTCTTAATGAATGAACTACATGCATGGGTTAAGATTAACAGATGTGCTGTGTGTTGTGTACTGTGTGTGTTGTGTACTGTGTGTGCGTTGTGTACTGTGTGTGTGTGTGTGTGTGTGTTGTGTACTGTGTGTGTGTGTTTTGTCCTGTGTGTGCGGTGTGTACTGTGTGTGCGTTGTGTACTGTGTGTGTGTGTGTGTGTGTGTTGTGTACTGTGTGTGTGTGTGTGTGTTTTGTCCTGTGTGTGCGGTGTGTACTGTGCGTGTGTGTGTGTGTGTGCTAGAACAGGTCTCAGTCAATGTTTACAATAACTTGAAGTGAAACCCCTAATTTCATGTTAAACACATCTGAAACTACAAAAAGGATTTCAACATTTCAGCTAAACTGCTTGTTGTTCAGAACCGTTCAGTTGGCCATATGACATCACCCGGCTAACCCGCCCAGGAAGACACTAAACCAACCAGGCCTTAGTCTCAAAACGAACAGAACATAGACAAAGCCATGTTAATACATATAAAACCTACGTTGTGTACTACAAAAAAACGTTAACGTTTATGAGGCAGTCAGTTGTCCAGCCACTTTTCTCTACACAAACCTAATGGGTGTTACTACCAGTAACCAGAGAGAGCTGGACTTTGCCCTGCTGTGCTTCCCCTTATCTGTTATTGTCAACATAGCTCTCTCCCTCTCTGAGCACCTTCATTTCTATACGTGTGTGTGTGTGTGTGTGTGATAGAGAAGATCCCTGGCGTGTGGCTAAACTGGTGAAGAGCTATATGCAGCAGCACAATCTCCCCCAGCGAGAGGTGGTGGAGTCCACTGGCCTCAACCAGTCCCATCTCTCCCAGCACCTCAATAAAGGCACGCCCATGAAGAACCAGAAACGTGCTGCTCTGTACAGCTGGTACGTCAGGAAGCAGGGAGAGATAAGCCAGCGTGAGTATTATTAAACCAGCTGACACGGCCTGTTCTCCAACACAGTAGGACATTATAGAAGGGACTCTATTAATCTACCATATGATTACATCTAGCTGTTCATTACGATACAGTATGTGATACAGTCTGTCTGCTGTACAACCATGTGTGGAAACACACAACATTCAACAATACGTCTAATGACTTATTTCACCACAAACACACAGACAAACACACCAAATACCATGTTTATACCAACACACCAAATACCATGTTCCCTATCTCCTAGCCTTAAACCAAACCTAAAATACCAAAAGTACCAATCTGGTACTGCCTGAACCTAAAAGTAACCCCATCTTTAATACAGCCCAATTGTAACATGTACACTGCATACTGTATAGACCTGGTTCACACAGACGCACACGTTTGTTTCTCTAACCTTGTGGGGACCGGAAATCCATAAATCCAGGTTCTTTATTCCTCTCAACCGAGTCATATTCCTTGTCTCAATATTACTGATGCTAATACAGTGATGTCAAATACAATGGACAAATATCCCGGAATAGTACAAATGTGCTTCTTTACCATGCAGAGTTCACTAATGCCAGACATGGGCTAGGGTCTGGAGAGGAGCTAGGAGACGATACCAGGAAAGGACGGAGGAACCGGTTCAAATGGGGACCTGCTTCCCAGCAAATCCTTTTCCATGCCTACGAACGACAGAAGAACCCCAGCAAAGAGGAGAGAGAGGGATTAGTGGAGGAGTGTAACAGGTAAGATAAAGCAGTGAGTACAATTACAGAGATATGGAAAAGGGCAGGAAAATGTTCCCATAATGCAATGCAGTTGCTTTAATTGAAGTTTTGAGTCCCCCTTTAAGGGGGCAATCTGGAGTTTCCAGGTCATTTTTGTGACCTCTAAATTAATAATAATGGCTGTGGGCAGATTTTCATTGACCTGATTCATCTTTGTCCAGGATAAGGCGTAATCAGTGTCTGTGGAACTGGTTCTATAAATCATAAATACCTCATGAGCTATGTCTAGCTGTAGAAACAAATAAATGTGACCACCTCAATCATCATGTTGACATCCTGGATTGTCTATTCTCGCATCGACAGTTCTGTCTTCATTTTGTAGTGTTTACATTTCTCCAGCCCCGCGTCAACACTTTTGAAAGAAACACAGGGCAGGAGGAAGGCTTTGCCATTGTTTTTACCGCTGATTCCCCATTTTTACATATCCTTCGGGCCCCGGGGCCTATCTGGTTCCCTCTCAGGGCTGAGTGTCTCCAGCGGGGTGTTTCTCCATCCCAGCTGGCTGGCCTGGGCTCCAACCTCGTCACGGAGGTAAGGGTGTACAACTGGTTCGCTAACCGTCGCAAGGAGGAGGCCTTCCGCCACAAGCTGGCGCTAGATACGCCGTACACAAGCCAATCAGGAAGCTCCACCAATCACACACTTTCACTCAGCCCAATGCACGGTAATCACCCCCCGACAGAATACAAATACCGTTACGAAGGATGAAGCAACAGTCTTCCCTTTAGAAAAAGGCGATCCTAACCGTTCCTCTGCTTCAGGAATGAAGTACAGCCAGCAAATAATATGTGACAATATGGAACCGATGAGGGGTCAAAATGGAGACCGAAGCCTGGAGAGGCGCCTGGCCAGCCCCATCCAACTGGAGCCCAGCCACACTCTCCTGGAGACAAACCATCACAAACCAGTGAGATCACCTGTATTATTTATACCTACGACCATATCTCACCCAGACACGCGTCACTCCAACCACGCATGATCACGACCATCTAGCAGCTATCATCCTACATCATGACAAGTCAATGTCGAACCAAAACCACAATTGTTTTTCGTTTATAGTTTTTAACTGCACTTTGCCGTCACGGTTAGGGGTGGAGGGAGATAGGGACAAAAAGTCATAGTTCGCTAATAGAATCCCAATCACAAATTACACCCACATCAGCAAGAGATTACCAAACACTCAATAGGCAATAGATGAACAAGCTTACAAGGCATAACATATGAAACAAGCAAGATCATGTCAGCATAAACGTATGCATATGAAGGCATCTAACCCCTCACAATAATGTTTATGTGGTGCTTTCTTAGCCTCCAACCACATTCTTCCCATTTCAGATATCAGGAGGGGGCTCCCTGCCTCCAGTAAGCACCCTGACCTCACTGCACAGTCTGTCTGCGTCTCCTGCTCCTCCCCCAGGACTCATCATGGCCTCCCTACCCAGCGTCATGAGTCTGGGAGAGTCCTCCCTCCTCATAGGTGACTCACTCTACACACAGTCCATCGTCATCACACCGGTGGTCACCTTCAGCGTTTATCCGCTGTAGTAAATAGTGCCCCTTCTCAGTAGTCAGAGCGCAACCAGCAATTCCAAATGAGTGTAGCCTAACTCGCGTTCCGTTGGTCAGCAGGTCAAACTGTACCTGTCATCAACAACGTGGGAGGCGGGTTCACCACACTTCAGCCAATCTCTTTCCAGCAGCAGCTTCAGTCCTCGTCCCAGCAGCAACTCACACAGCAGTTCCAGAGTCATATGGGACACCACAGTCCATTCCTGGCCACCATGACACAGCTCCCATGTCACAGTAAGTCAAAGCGGGGCAGTGCGGTTCTTCTGTTGGTATTATTATTTTTAAGATGTTAACATTATGTCCTTGGTATTTATTAAGAGAGTGAAGCATTTACTCATGTTTTGTCTGTATACTGTAAAAGGCTTGAAATTATAATCGCACACAATTACTCTGAAGATAATATATGTATTTATATGTTCTGTGCTTCTATTTGTGGATATTTACGCTCATACTAATGTAATCATTTTGAAATGGCTACAATATATATTCATGGTCACTCCATTTGAGATGCTCGGTATCTCCTCCTGTGAGAACCACCAGGGCTGTGCTGCAACCATCTTCAGTTGTTGTTCAGCTCGTTTTGCCTGAAATCTGATCTTCACCAAATGAAAGCCTCAATTGAAATTTAATCTAGAGATTAACTAGCAAGAATGTTCTACTCTTTTGTTTTTCTGGCAGTATGTTTTGGGTCAATGTCTGGCTTTGTGGTGGCTTTGTGGTGAAGCAATACCAAGTTTGAGTTAATGTTGAGTACAGACTTACTTTTGTTGCTGCCATGGGTTTTTTGTAAACTTTAGGTTTTGGATTTGTTTCAGATTTGTCAGCCTGAAATAACTTTCGAAACCTTTATTTACACTTCAATTGTCCTCATGTTAACAGACACCAAAAGCACCCCAGACAGGCAAATGTGGAGTCTATAATCCAGACTACGCGTTGACGTCGCTGAACAAATTGTCTGCACAAATAATATGCCGAAACAATTTATTAATCTGCAACAACTGTTAAGCCAATTGTTCCACTACATTTGGCGACCAAAAATATGACAATTGTACTAAAATGTTCACTAAAAATCCAAAACCAAATGTATACTTTAACCTAATAACAACGTTTTGATTTCAAATCCAGTCTTTCGTAGTTGAACGAGTAAATGAATGGCAACAGTACTCTACTGTCAAAATAACTACAGAGAAAAAGGGAATAAGTGAGAACGTAATCACAGAACCACTAGAACTAAAGAGGCTGTAATAAACCTGTATGTCTTCTTTCTTTTTCTCCGACGTAGTGTACAGCAAGTCTGACATGTCCCCCTACCCTTCATCCAGTCTCCTATCTCAGGCCATCGTCATCACTGACAGCAGCAGTCTGGGGACACTGACCAATCTCACCGCAGTCAGACAGGTACGGTGAATACAGACCTTCAGTGTCATGAAAGTGATCCCAGATCAGGGATTGTTTACTGAAGCAGGGTCATAAAGTACAGCTGCAACCAGAAATAGCATTAGTTACTTTTGCACTGCTTAGATTCTGACCACAGACCCGGAGGAGCAGGCCGACCTGCCCATACAGGAGGACTCCTTGCACCTTCAATCCCCTTCACCTATGCCAGGTAAATATTTAGGTGCACGACATTTCACTAAACATGCAGTTTTCCGACACCACAAAGAACGGTAAATTGATTATAATATTTAGGCTATGTAGCTTTCCTTAGGATAGACAACATTGCATATAGCTCTGAAGTTGCTCTTGTAATTAGGACATTAAAATGCCTGGTTGAATTGCTAGTAGAAAAACAGGAAAGTAATATTGTTTTCGTCTTTTGTCCTTTTTCTAGTGTCCTCTGATTCCTTGGAGCTGTTTCCTCCATCCCAGACTAGTGAAACCCACCCGTCTCACCTGCTGTCTTCGTTGCCAGCAGACATCAACTCCTACATACCTGCACAGATGGTCTCAAGTGCGCAGTAGTAACAGAATGTAACCCCACGTAACGGGGACCCAAGTATTATATGAAAAGCCTGGTCATAAAGGTGTTCTCTGGCCACCATCCTCATGAGTTGTGGCCCAACCTTGCAACCCAAGAGCTCATGTCCAGAAACGGTACACATCTGTAATGTCCAGAAACGGTACACATCTGTAATGTCCAGAAACGGTACACATCTGTAATGTCCAAAAACGGTACACATCTGTAATATCCAGAAACGGTACACATCTGTAATATCCAGAAACGGTTCACATCTGAAATATCCAGAAACCGTACACATCTGTAATATCCAGAAACGGTACACATCTGTAATATCCAGAAACCGTACACATCTGTAATATCCAGAAATGGTTCACATCTGAAATATCCAGAAACCGTACACATCTGTAATATCCAGAAACGGTACACATCTGTAATGGCCGGAAACGATACACATCTGTAATATCCAGAAACGGTACACATCTGTAATATCCAGAAATGTTACACATCTGTAATATCCAGAAACGGTTCACATCTGTAATGTCCAAAAACGGTACACATCTGTAATGTCCAGAAACGGTACACATCTGTAATGTCCAGAAACGGTTCACATCTGTAATGTCCAGAAACGGTACACATCTGTAATGTCCAGAAACGGTTCACATCTGTAATGTCCAGAAACCGTTCACATCTGTAATGTCCAGAAACGGTACACATCTGTAATATCCAGAAACGGTACACATCTGTAATGTCCAGAAACGGTACACATCTGTAATGTCCAGAAACGGTTCACATCTGGCCGAGGTGCATTGGGAACATTTTGCAGTAATCAGGCTGATTAGCTTCCAATGCTACACAATTTTCCTAGTCTTCTGTGTTAATATGACTAGTGAGGTTGAATCCTGAATGATGAACACCCCCCACCCCACCCCCACAAACACACAGCTTTACTCTGCTGCATTGACCCTGTTCTGGGTTTAGATCTGATCTGCGGTCTGCCAGTTTTGAGTAAAGAGGCACTTTGTAATGTGTAAATTCATGGGAGTGTATTTGGGTGTAACAACATGTTTTTCCTAGTATAGTAACTGTAATTTGTTTTTAAAAAGCTCCCATTACAGGCAACCGTGTAATAATTTTATGCATGTACCACTTATTTTGTAAGGTCAGGGATAAACGTCAGCAAGTGCAGGTGCTTTAAGATTTCCCGTTAGAAAAAAAATAGAAAATAATTCATACAGGTAATTTCTGATCATAAAGTATAGTCTTAAATGGTTATTTCAATTCAAAATAAATTACATGCAGCCTTGGTAATATTTAATTTTGTTACAGGAATTGGTTGTCACGTTTTGCTAAGTAATCACTTGTCAATGTGAACATGTGTCTAAGCGTGCTGTGAAACGCTCTGAAACACTCCAAACCATAGGCATCCAATCAGAATCTGGGGCTCAGACTGGTGTACTGGTTACTGCCCTTCACACTGGGGACTGTGCAGAGTGCGGTGGAAGCTAGTTTAGTAACATCTATGAATGTGTAGAATGTAGGACAGAGATGTCTTAATCTGGAGACTCCTTGTGAAAGTTTGGCTTCCTGCACTTACACACATTTATTTAAAAAAGCATCCTTGCATATAGATTAATGGCAAAATAAAATACAGATTTTTCATTATTTAGAGACATTATCCAGGAATAAATTTGGACGTATATTCTGAGTGGTTTAAAACACATTTAGTCGTGTTTTTCATATTGCCTTTCATAATGAAGTCATTAACTGCTATTTACTGTACATCTCTTCATCGTTATAGATGTTGCCAAACATCTACCGATTGCAATGATGTATAATATGATATTTTGTCATTTTGTCACTTGTGTAAAGAAAAAAGGTGACAGTACTGCTCTGTACATCTGTGTCACCTAAGAAATAAATTCTTTCCAGAAGAGGAATATCAAACCCAGTGATATTAGTGCTTTCACTTCCCTATACAAGGGCATTGCCTTTCTAAATAAAGATGTACTGATTATAGATTTAAAAACATTTATTATTTTCTAAATAACTAGTTTTGCATAATTACCGACAGCCATTCGCATTGGTTGTAATTGTCCATCATTCAAATGATCTGATGGCTTCAGATGCTTGTAAGCAATAGTAAACTAATAAAATTTAAACACCAAATCAGATTTTAGCTGGCTTTATACTTTTGTAAATAATGCAGTTAGCTAGCTTGTAAATGTTCAAACTAGATACAGTATCTACATTGATATGGTTTTAAAAAACAAAAACATTTTGGTGAAAAGGTAAAAGGTCAGCGGTGAAAGGACACAACTCAATAACCCAGATAAATAAAAACCCAGATAAGTTATCTCCTTGTCACTACCACTTGTCCATACCAAAAAAAAAGGCAATTTAAGTGAGATATTCCACTGGGTACCAGGAGGACCAAATACTTCTAATAGCATTTGGATGTGGCCTTATCTCACTACATCATTTCTAGGCTATATATAGTTTCAGAATCAAGCAGTGTCAACATTTTGTTAAGCAAATGACACTGTAGTTTGCAGTCACATTAATCACATCGTGATCCACCAGCGTCAGCAAGGTTTAAACTACGAATACTTGGGCACCAATGTCATGACATAAATACTGGGGAATTGAAATCAGAGGCAATGGTCACATAATCTCAACCTGACATCTGTAACATGAACATGTTGTCATTAGTGCGCACCTGAGACAGTTTGTGCGACAGACACATCGGGAATACGCCCACCGGATTTCTCAAATAAAGAATTAATTCTCGCCAGAATAATCCCAAAGACAAGGTTTGGAATGTGTTTTTATAATGGTCTGTTGCTCAACACCCTAAATAGACAATTCTGACTGATTCCAATGTTTTTCCAGCTGAAGGGACCGTGCTGAGGATTCACCATCACTGATCCAATAACTAACCCCACTATCTTGTTGAAACTACATCTGGAACACCTTTACTACAGTGAGCTCACGGCTGATGTGTGGCTTTCTAACTGATACATCTTTACCATGAGGTGATAGTTCGGCTTTATTATATTAACCAGAGGAGCTTATGAAGATATAAAACATTTAGGCTGCTGGGATTCTTTAAGCACCTTTTGTGAAGTGGTTAAACAGAAAAGGTGCACACAACATATACCTTCAATAAATGGACACGCACATCTTCAGTGTAATCGGATTTCTTTATAAAAACATGACACAGCACAAATAATTTTCCTGGGCAGACAAAAGGATAATGAAACATTGGAAGACTAGGAGAAATGGTGGCAATGCGTTCCTGGAACGCCAAAAAAAAAAACAACAACATTGCTGTGGTTTACCAAGATTTACTGATAACGTTGAACGAACTGGCCATGTGACAATGAATGCCAAACATGTTTTGAACACCCTATATACATAGTACACCAGTCAAACATATTATGAACTAAGCAACACACAGGCCTTTATGGGAGGGGTCCAAGAGAGGCACTAGAACCGATTTTGAGTTTCAGTGTAATACATTATCAGAATCAGACGTTTGAAATAACAATTTGTCATTCTCTTACATGAATTGAGTGTAGTTCAGATATCCTTCAGTGCTTTTCTACCTTCTCTTCCAATCTTAAATCTGAGCCTTCTGTTTTTTTCTCTTCTTCTTCTTCTTCTTGGCCTTGGTGGGTTGACTGTCCTCCTCTGGCCTTTTCTGATTCTCCTCTGATTCAGCGTTAGTCAAGAATTCTCCACTGTTCTTTACACCTCCACAGTCCCCCTGAGAAGTTTTCCTTCTCTTCTTTTTCTTTGGGGCAAGGCTGCAGTTTCTGTCCTGGCTATCTACCTCTCCTTCATTGGCCCTGTTTTTCTTCTTTATTTTCCCAGAGCTGGGCGGCTCTGGCTGGGATGGTATCACTGCCAGCGGGAGAGCTGATGATATGAGGTCTTTTACCGACACCGCCGCCTCCCTTAGTCTCGTCTCAATCTCACTGTCACTATCTCTACATACGAAAACAAACAGTCAACCATTAAAAAAAATCTAGGTTTCCAGGTGGACAGTGTAAAACAGATGGTGGGGGGAGTATTTGTAACAAATCTTCAAAGTTTGAAAAAAGACCACAAAAACAAACATCACCTTGAGCTGGGAATAGTCCTGTGTCTAACAGGAGGAGGTTGTTCATTGGAAAACTCTCCTGGGATGGAGGTTGTAAAAAGACGGAAACCTTCGAAACAAATACATGAAATAAAACGTCAAGACGTGTTCCAGCACTTCAGATTTCTAAATAGACAGATGGTACATACTGTCCATTTTCATTCTAGGATTTCTTCATCTATACACAGTAAAAAAAATTGAAAATTACAAAATGTAGGTGCAGCAAAACTTCAGTATGTCAAACGTGAATTTTTCGTCCCATATCCCTACTAATGAGTAACAACCAATAAAAACTGTCTACAACAACTGTATAGTGACTGGCTGAATGTAGTCATTGCTATGGACAATATGAAACGGTCTCACTGGATATAACTCATATATATTCTGTAGCTACTGCATCAGTTCACATGTAAACGATTTCTAGATGAACCTGTACCTTCTCCATTTGCATCTTCACATTTGGTTGACTCAGTGAAATGTGGGCGTTTCGAAGTGTCCGCAGATTTCTCTGAAATACAACTGATGAAATAGTTTAATTACCTACAGTAGCAAAACGGTGACGCAAAATGTGAGATATTAAGATAAAATGAGGCAAAGGCTTGAACGTTTCAATATTTGTCCATGACAAAAAGAAATACCTGTCAAGGATCGCCCCTAATTTTTTGGCAACATGCACACGGAACTCAGGTGTTGTCTGAAGCTCGTTCCCATCGTGCTCATGTTTAGACACCGACACACTGCAGAACGTGGAGCATAAAAGACGATAAGCGTAAGGTCTGAAACAAAAACTAAGACATAATTTTCTTTTGTCACGGTGAATGATAAAAGAAACAAAAAGGATACCGTGTATCATGGACAAAGCTTATAGAGTCGGTTAGGACAGTAAGGGTTCCGTGGTGGCTGTAATCTATTACAGGATCCAACGTCCTTACGGACACTGTTTGATTAAATTGAGATATATATATATATATATATCAGTTTGTGTATATATACAGCGCGCACGCGCACGCACAGAGGGATGTGCCAGGCTGTTTGACACAAGTACTAACCAATGACAACCCTTGTTAATGATGTGGTGTTCGTTAACATTTACAAAAATCTAAATTGTTCATGACTAATGTACATTCGAGCAAAAACTTACCGACGGGATAGCTTGTTCCCCCCATCTAAAAAAACAAACAAGATTTGCAACATTACTTTTAGTACAGTACTTTGCTACGGGTGACATGAAGACAACATTTACTCGCTATCAAAACATGACTTGTCTTTAGCCAACTGCTTCAATCCTGAATAAAGCAAAGGTGTATTAATGTACAGCTGAATATACCTGCCGTGGACGTATTGTTTGTGGCATTCAAAGCAGATTTGGGAAAACTCCAGGATGCTTCCTTAAACTTTTCCAAATCATCTTCACTGCTCGAGTCTTCAGCCGTGGTTCCACTGGGCGCCGCCATATTGGCTCAAACGCGTGTTAAAACGCAGTGCACTCTGGGTAGCATATTAAACCACCGTGTATAGTAGTAAGACATTAGGTAATTAGACTTCCCCAGAGCCATTGACTCTGGACTTTCCTAATCTCTTGCCTTATTTAGGACCACGTAGAGACATTTATAGTCCTTAGATTATACAGGCGAGCGATTTGGGTGAGATATGGTCAGACTAAAGAACATTTAAGGAGTGTGATTTTTCCTCCCAAAAATCAGCAGCACGTTTCTTCTTATCTCAGAAATGCCACTTGTTTTCAAGCATCCCCTTGCATGGTGCAGCAACCCGCCTGCTTGAAAATTAAAAAAGCACAGAATTGCTAAGTGGTTTTACTTATGGCAATGCTATAGGTCAGTAGTTTTGGTTTTTGCATCCAAGTCACGATGCCATTTGTCTTGTTGCGCTCTTGCGACTTCTTGTCGCGGCTTGGCGACTTTGCATGATAGCGCAATAAGAACCAAAATGGCATCAACTGTGTTTTGTAGACACATATTTAGACATAAATCTTCCCTTGGAGTTGCTGCAGGGAAGAATGGCCTTTTTCACAAACTGAATATCACAAAATTGACCAGCAGTCTCAGTTGGGCCAGTATTTTGATTGTTGAAAATGGCTGAAAAATAACAAATATCATATTGTCTCTGATGGAATCCTGTTGTTTTAGATATAGTACATATAACATAACATATTCCTTAAGGTACTATAATTCAGTAACATTTTGCATGTATGTTTCTGCATATAATGCAAGGTACATATTTAACTTTGGACTACAGGTAAGTGTTGACATGCCTAGTTAATTGACAGCAGGGGACTGGTTCTGAAAAGGGTTTTCCTGTTAACCTTCTTAGCAAGCAAAATACATTTGAGAGTTTGTGGTATTGCACAAATAGTTACAGTCTTAGGGTTTACAATCTCAAATTAGATCATTATTAAATCAATCTTTATAATTAGTATTGTTATGTTTGACATTATGTACTTGAGAATGAGAAGAGTTGAACGTGACAACTGAATGCCGAACTCTTATCCTTTTGTTGTCACCACCATATAAATACTTAATAAAGGCCTTTATTATGTATTTCTATGGTCACCACCACGTTTATGTAAGCACTCCAATCTTCCACCAGATGGCGCAGCGAACACATGCCAGAGAACAACTTACCTGTTTGTAAAGGATCTGCCTCTAAATGTGCGCTTCCAGAACTGAAATTCCCTGCATGAGTATAAGCAAAGAAATAACATTAATAAAAATGTGAACATGCATTTACCCAGGTTGGAACGACACAGCGAAAACTGAATACAAGTTGTTCAATACTTTCTAAAGTGTGATAGTTGGGGACAAGGAGTTAAACAATGTCAGTTATAAATAAGTTACTAAAACGTAAAAAACTTCAAACTGTTTTTGAACAGAACCGGAGCAAAGGACAGGATAAAAAAGGTTTTGCTTCAGGAAAGTCTATCCTTTTGCTGGTTTCTATGAGTGAGTGCGTGCAATGTGCATATATGTGCATGCTGCATTGTTCAGTTAATAGCTCAGGACACACCGTTAACTTTAAACTAGCGGAGTTAAGACTCTTAATGCCAGAAATTGATTTTTACCTATGGACTGATCCATCTCTCCCAGGATCTACATCTCTACGTATTGATCAACCTTTCCCAGGATCTACATCTCTACGCATTGATCCATGTCTTCCAGGATCTACATGTCTACGTATTGATCAATCTTTCCCAGGATCTACATCTCTACGCATTGATCCATGTCTTCCAGGATCTACATGTCTACGTATTGATCAACCTTTCCCAGGATCTACATCTCTACGCATTGATCCATGTCTACCAGGATCTACATGTCTACGTATTGATCTATGTCTTCCAGGATCTACATCTCTACAGACTGGTCCATCTCTCCCAGGATCTACATGTTTGTGGAGTGAATCCTCTTTCCCAGAAACAACCTCTCTTCTAAGTGATCCCTCTCTCCCAACATCTGCATCTCTATTTAGTGATACTTCTTCCCCAGGATATATTTCTATAAGCAGTAACACCCTCTGTGTGTATTACTCGATTAGTTAGCCGCTGATTGGAATACACAGTTTTGATTGGCTGAGTAGTATCACATGAGGTGATATACAACACATGCAACTGGTTTGTGTTTTCTGGCTCGCTAAACCAGTACCGTAAAGAGTACCAACGTTGTGCACAGTTTTTTGCAAGCAGTTGAAACACGTATTGTTGTAAATCTTTGGTGCAAACTCGCCTTATAACAAACCACCCAAGGACACCTCAATGTCCCCCATTCCAAAGCATTGCTTCCCACGATCCCAGATTTTTCATTATTTAGAGACATTATCCAGGAATAAATTTGGACGTATATTCTGAGTGGTTTAAAACACATTTAGTCGTGTTTTTCATATTGCCTTTCATAATGAAGTCATTAACTGCTATTTACTGTACATCTCTTCATCGTTATAGATGTTGCCAAACATCTACCGATTGCAATGATGTATAATATGATATTTTGTCATTTTGTCACTTGTGTAAAGAAAAAAGGTGACAGTACTGCTCTGTACATCTGTGTCACCTAAGAAATAAATTCTTTCCAGAAGAGGAATATCAAACCCAGTGATATTAGTGCTTTCACTTCCCTATACAAGGGCATTGCCTTTCTAAATAAAGATGTACTGATTATAGATTTAAAAACATTTATTATTTTCTAAATAACTAGTTTTGCATAATTACCGACAGCCATTCGCATTGGTTGTAATTGTCCATCATTCAAATGATCTGATGGCTTCAGATGCTTGTAAGCAATAGTAAACTAATAAAATTTAAACACCAAATCAGATTTTAGCTGGCTTTATACTTTTGTAAATAATGCAGTTAGCTAGCTTGTAAATGTTCAAACTAGATACAGTATCTACATTGATATGGTTTTAAAAAACAAAAACATTTTGGTGAAAAGGTAAAAGGTCAGCGGTGAAAGGACACAACTCAATAACCCAGATAAATAAAAACCCAGATAAGTTATCTCCTTGTCACTACCACTTGTCCATACCAAAAAAAAAGGCAATTTAAGTGAGATATTCCACTGGGTACCAGGAGGACCAAATACTTCTAATAGCATTTGGATGTGGCCTTATCTCACTACATCATTTCTAGGCTATATATAGTTTCAGAATCAAGCAGTGTCAACATTTTGTTAAGCAAATGACACTGTAGTTTGCAGTCACATTAATCACATCGTGATCCACCAGCGTCAGCAAGGTTTAAACTACGAATACTTGGGCACCAATGTCATGACATAAATACTGGGGAATTGAAATCAGAGGCAATGGTCACATAATCTCAACCTGACATCTGTAACATGAACATGTTGTCATTAGTGCGCACCTGAGACAGTTTGTGCGACAGACACATCGGGAATACGCCCACCGGATTTCTCAAATAAAGAATTAATTCTCGCCAGAATAATCCCAAAGACAAGGTTTGGAATGTGTTTTTATAATGGTCTGTTGCTCAACACCCTAAATAGACAATTCTGACTGATTCCAATGTTTTTCCAGCTGAAGGGACCGTGCTGAGGATTCACCATCACTGATCCAATAACTAACCCCACTATCATGTTGAAACTACATCTGGAACACCTTTACTACAGTGAGCTCACGGCTGATGTGTGGCTTTCTAACTGATACATCTTTACCATGAGGTGATAGTTCGGCTTTATTATATTAACCAGAGGAGCTTATGAAGATATAAAACATTTAGGCTGCTGGGATTCTTTAAGCACCTTTTGTGAAGTGGTTAAACAGAAAAGGTGCACACAACATATACCTTCAATAAATGGACACGCACATCTTCAGTGTAATCGGATTTCTTTATAAAAACATGACACAGCACAAATAATTTTCCTGGGCAGACAAAAGGATAATGAAACATTGGAAGACTAGGAGAAATGGTGGCAATGCGTTCCTGGAACGCCAAAAAAAAAAACAACAACATTGCTGTGGTTTACCAAGATTTACTGATAACGTTGAACGAACTGGCCATGTGACAATGAATGCCAAACATGTTTTGAACACCCTATATACATAGTACACCAGTCAAACATATTATGAACTAAGCAACACACAGGCCTTTATGGGAGGGGTCCAAGAGAGGCACTAGAACCGATTTTGAGTTTCAGTGTAATACATTATCAGAATCAGACGTTTGAAATAACAATTTGTCATTCTCTTACATGAATTGAGTGTAGTTCAGATATCCTTCAGTGCTTTTCTACCTTCTCTTCCAATCTTAAATCTGAGCCTTCTGTTTTTTTCTCTTCTTCTTCTTCTTCTTGGCCTTGGTGGGTTGACTGTCCTCCTCTGGCCTTTTCTGATTCTCCTCTGATTCAGCGTTAGTCAAGAATTCTCCACTGTTCTTTACACCTCCACAGTCCCCCTGAGAAGTTTTCCTTCTCTTCTTTTCTTTGGGGCAAGGCTGCAGTTTCTGTCCTGGCTATCTACCTCTCCTTCATTGGCCCTGTTTTTCTTCTTTATTTTCCCAGAGCTGGGCGGCTCTGGCTGGGATGGTATCACTGCCAGCGGGAGAGCTGATGATATGAGGTCTTTTACCGACACCGCCGCCTCCCTTAGTCTCGTCTCAATCTCACTGTCACTATCTCTACATACGAAAACAAACAGTCAACCATTAAAAAAAATCTAGGTTTCCAGGTGGACAGTGTAAAACAGATGGTGGGGGGAGTATTTGTAACAAATCTTCAAAGTTTGAAAAAAGACCACAAAAACAAACATCACCTTGAGCTGGGAATAGTCCTGTGTCTAACAGGAGGAGGTTGTTCATTGGAAAACTCTCCTGGGATGGAGGTTGTAAAAAGACGGAAACCTTCGAAACAAATACATGAAATAAAACGTCAAGACGTGTTCCAGCACTTCAGATTTCTAAATAGACAGATGGTACATACTGTCCATTTTCATTCTAGGATTTCTTCATCTATACACAGTAAAAAAAATTGAAAATTACAAAATGTAGGTGCAGCAAAACTTCAGTATGTCAAACGTGAATTTTTCGTCCCATATCCCTACTAATGAGTAACAACCAATAAAAACTGTCTACAACAACTGTATAGTGACTGGCTGAATGTAGTCATTGCTATGGACAATATGAAACGGTCTCACTGGATATAACTCATATATATTCTGTAGCTACTGCATCAGTTCACATGTAAACGATTTCTAGATGAACCTGTACCTTCTCCATTTGCATCTTCACATTTGGTTGACTCAGTGAAATGTGGGCGTTTCGAAGTGTCCGCAGATTTCTCTGAAATACAACTGATGAAATAGTTTAATTACCTACAGTAGCAAAACGGTGACGCAAAATGTGAGATATTAAGATAAAATGAGGCAAAGGCTTGAACGTTTCAATATTTGTCCATGACAAAAAGAAATACCTGTCAAGGATCGCCCCTAATTTTTTGGCAACATGCACACGGAACTCAGGTGTTGTCTGAAGCTCGTTCCCATCGTGCTCATGTTTAGACACCGACACACTGCAGAACGTGGAGCATAAAAGACGATAAGCGTAAGGTCTGAAACAAAAACTAAGACATAATTTTCTTTTGTCACGGTGAATGATAAAAGAAACAAAAGGATACCGTGTATCATGGACAAAGCTTATAGAGTCGGTTAGGACAGTAAGGGTTCCGTGGTGGCTGTAATCTATTACAGGATCCAACGTCCTTACGGACACTGTTTGATTAAATTGAGATATATATATATATATATATCAGTTTGTGTATATATACAGCGCGCACGCGCACGCACAGAGGGATGTGCCAGGCTGTTTGACACAAGTACTAACCAATGACAACCCTTGTTAATGATGTGGTGTTCGTTAACATTTACAAAAATCTAAATTGTTCATGACTAATGTACATTCGAGCAAAAACTTACCGACGGGATAGCTTGTTCCCCCCATCTAAAAAAACAAACAAGATTTGCAACATTACTTTTAGTACAGTACTTTGCTACGGGTGACATGAAGACAACATTTACTCGCTATCAAAACATGACTTGTCTTTAGCCAACTGCTTCAATCCTGAATAAAGCAAAGGTGTATTAATGTACAGCTGAATATACCTGCCGTGGACGTATTGTTTGTGGCATTCAAAGCAGATTTGGGAAAACTCCAGGATGCTTCCTTAAACTTTTCCAAATCATCTTCACTGCTCGAGTCTTCAGCCGTGGTTCCACTGGGCGCCGCCATATTGGCTCAAACGCGTGTTAAAACGCAGTGCACTCTGGGTAGCATATTAAACCACCGTGTATAGTAGTAAGACATTAGGTAATTAGACTTCCCCAGAGCCATTGACTCTGGACTTTCCTAATCTCTTGCCTTATTTAGGACCACGTAGAGACATTTATAGTCCTTAGATTATACAGGCGAGCGATTTGGGTGAGATATGGTCAGACTAAAGAACATTTAAGGAGTGTGATTTTTCCTCCCAAAAATCAGCAGCACGTTTCTTCTTATCTCAGAAATGCCACTTGTTTTCAAGCATCCCCTTGCATGGTGCAGCAACCCGCCTGCTTGAAAATTAAAAAAGCACAGAATTGCTAAGTGGTTTAACTTATGGCAATGCTATAGGTCAGTAGTTTTGGTTTTTGCATCCAAGTCACGATGCCATTTGTCTTGTTGCGCTCTTGCGACTTCTTGTCGCGGCTTGGCGACTTTGCATGATAGCGCAATAAGAACCAAAATGGCATCAACTGTGTTTTGTAGACACATATTTAGACATAAATCTTCCCTTGGAGTTGCTGCAGGGAAGAATGGCCTTTTTCACAAACTGAATATCACAAAATTGACCAGCAGTCTCAGTTGGGCCAGTATTTTGATTGTTGAAAATGGCTGAAAAATAACAAATATATTGTCTCTGATGGAATCCTGTTGTTTTAGATATAGTACATATAACATAACATATTCCTTAAGGTACTATAATTCAGTAACATTTTGCATGTATGTTTCTGCATATAATGCAAGGTACATATTTAACTTTGGACTACAGGTAAGTGTTGACATGCCTAGTTAATTGACAGCAGGGGACTGGTTCTGAAAAGGGTTTTCCTGTTAACCTTCTTAGCAAGCAAAATACATTTGAGAGTTTGTGGTATTGCACAAATAGTTACAGTCTTAGGGTTTACAATCTCAAATTAGATCATTATTAAATCAATCTTTATAATTAGTATTGTTATGTTTGACATTATGTACTTGAGAATGAGAAGAGTTGAACGTGACAACTGAATGCCGAACTCTTATCCTTTTGTTGTCACCACCATATAAATACTTAATAAAGGCCTTTATTATGTATTTCTATGGTCACCACCACGTTTATGTAAGCACTCCAATCTTCCACCAGATGGCGCAGCGAACACATGCCAGAGAACAACTTACCTGTTTGTAAAGGATCTGCCTCTAAATGTGCGCTTCCAGAACTGAAATTCCCTGCATGAGTATAAGCAAAGAAATAACATTAATAAAAATGTGAACATGCATTTACCCAGGTTGGAACGACACAGCGAAAACTGAATACAAGTTGTTCAATACTTTCTAAAGTGTGATAGTTGGGGACAAGGAGTTAAACAATGTCAGTTATAAATAAGTTACTAAAACGTAAAAAACTTCAAACTGTTTTTGAACAGAACCGGAGCAAAGGACAGGATAAAAAAAGGTTTTGCTTCAGGAAAGTCTATCCTTTTGCTGGTTTCTATGAGTGAGTGCGTGCAATGTGCATATATGTGCATGCTGCATTGTTCAGTTAATAGCTCAGGACACACCGTTAACTTTAAACTAGCGGAGTTAAGACTCTTAATGCCAGAAATTGATTTTTACCTATGGACTGATCCATCTCTCCCAGGATCTACATCTCTACGTATTGATCAACCTTTCCCAGGATCTACATCTCTACGCATTGATCCATGTCTTCCAGGATCTACATGTCTACGTATTGATCAATCTTTCCCAGGATCTACATCTCTACGCATTGATCCATGTCTTCCAGGATCTACATGTCTACGTATTGATCAACCTTTCCCAGGATCTACATCTCTACGCATTGATCCATGTCTACCAGGATCTACATGTCTACGTATTGATCTATGTCTTCCAGGATCTACATCTCTACAGACTGGTCCATCTCTCCCAGGATCTACATGTTTGTGGAGTGAATCCTCTTTCCCAGAAACAACCTCTCTTCTAAGTGATCCCTCTCTCCCAACATCTGCATCTCTATTTAGTGATACTTCTTCCCCAGGATATATTTCTATAAGCAGTAACACCCTCTGTGTGTATTACTCGATTAGTTAGCCGCTGATTGGAATACACAGTTTTGATTGGCTGAGTAGTATCACATGAGGTGATATACAACACATGCAACTGGTTTGTGTTTTCTGGCTCGCTAAACCAGTACCGTAAAGAGTACCAACGTTGTGCACAGTTTTTTGCAAGCAGTTGAAACACGTATTGTTGTAAATCTTTGGTGCAAACTCGCCTTATAACAAACCACCCAAGGACACCTCAATGTCCCCCATTCCAAAGCATTGCTTCCCACGATCCCCATCATCCTGTGAACGGCCCCTAGGGGGCGGTACCGCACCAGTTGAGAAACACTGATCTACATGCTCATCTATGCCTGAGTTCAAATGTTACTAAACGATAAGGTTTTAGGATGCCTTAAATGTCGTGGTAGATTGATGAATTAATCCAGTAATGACACAGCACAGGCAAAACATTAATCCATTGCTCGTTTTTATTTTCTCCACTTTGCAGCAACAAAAAATATTTAGTCAAGCATAGAAGGCAATGTTAGGTGGGCATCCAGTTCCTACCAGAGATTCAGCAACTGTTGCTCTTGTTCCCAACCGGGCTTCCTCATTTGGTCTCAGTTGGTTCATTCAAAAAAGTGTGAGACTGTGTACTGTGTTTAATCACTAATGCTTTTTCACCACGTTATTGAACCTGGCTTGTGATTCGGTTTTGGAAATCGTTTACTTTCCTACAATCTCACGTCAAAAATAATCCAACAAAAGATTTCCACAACCTTCATAGCATTAGGGTTTACACAGACATATTTCTACTATACAGCAATAATTTAATGTGACGACCTGTTCTAATAAGAAATCTGGTATATTTTAGAACATATACCAAGTCTGACATCACACCATTATTTACCTTAACTGCATCGGTGACTTGTTGATAAGAGTAACCAGGCATCTCAGGGACTTTCGATATTTTGCCAATATACCACCACTAGGAACTCCTCGATAATTTGCGCCTAAGAACAGCTCTTAACTGTGGTATATTGGCCACATTCAAAACTACCTGCCTTACTGCTTACATGAACCACAGCTTTTAGCCAATGAATATTCGTTATTTCAACAAAATGGTTTGTTCATGATAGATCTAGCATCCTCAAACCTTTGTGATATGAACTGTTCCCAGAACAGTGTTGTAACTGAAACATATTCAGCTGTATTCAATTCATGTTTAGATTTTTTTTTAAATTTAAAACCATTGGCTCGGCTACAATACGTTACAGTACATTATTAGACTAGTAACTAGTCAAAGATAAAGATTTATGTTTTTAATATGGAGTACATGGTCCCTGAATCAAAAGACAGCTAACTTTGTAAAAATGTTGAATACATAAACACATTCATCAATAGACAATCATTGAAATATGCTCAAATAAAAATCTATGGGATTCCAGTATACACAATATGTGTTCAACCCAATAAATAAAAAAAATTACATCCGAATTGCCCATCTTATAAAATTCATAACTACCCTTTAAGAGGGTTAAATAATAAAAACTGGTGGATACAGCAGATATTGTTCAAGAATGATGGCAGAGCACAGGCAATATCATGTCTCGGATGTGATTAACATCGTCATAAGAGTTTATCCAGCATAATTCGTAGCTTTATACTTTTCATTTACAAAACCTCCCCAGCCTGCAAAACACATGGCTGTTGTTGAAGATCTGTGTAGCGGAACAGCGGAAAGACAGCTGGATGTGACAGGGATTTCTCTCACACGCAGCAAAGCCACCTAAGCTGATTATTGTGAATGAAAGGCACAAGGGTAGGTTTCATTTAGTGTTGGGAAAATTAGTGTCACTTCAGCGTGAACAAACACACTTCAACTTTAAGATCAGGTAAGATGTCTGTAACTTCTATCCAAGGCAGTTATTGGACCAAAATGTATCCCTACATACAGATATAGAAATGACAGGGGACACTAAATTTGATCATTCTATCAAGGCAAAACCCTGGGGCTTCCATTATTCTCAAAGCTAAGTATTTAGCCCACAATTTGAGGCGGAAAGACATAGCAAAGGAGATTTATTTTTACTAGAACAGAAAGTAGTACAAATAAATGAATTAATGACCAGAAAAAATGTGGTCAATCAAATTAGGTAGTAGCACACAGATAAAATAATATTTTATCCAACCGCGCTGCGCTGAAATAATATAAAACCTGGTCAACTGTAACCAGTGTTCATCTAAAGCTTTTCATGGCGCCTGGTATTCAACATTCAGGTTGGGATCATGTAAACTTCCCTTTTCCATCTGCAGAGCTGTCTGGTAGGAAATGGCTCAATACATAACTAAACGCATGACTAAAAAGCTCAGAAACAAAAAAACATAACAAATGCTAAACTCAAGGCAGATTGAGTTAAAATGTAACGTAACCATGATCACGTAAGAAAATAAAAATATGTTACAAGAGTAATGTCTGAAGTAGAGAAAGTACACTCCCGTTACCAAAAGCGTAGCTGGTTCTGTCTGGGGTAACAGAATCCTTTCTGAGTGGGTAGGTGGTTCTGTCTGGGTTAACAGAATCCTTTCTGGGTGGGTAGGTGGTTCTGTCTGGGGTAACAGAATCCTTTCTGGGTGGGTAGGTGGTTCTGTCTGGGGTAACAGAATCCTTTCTGGTGGGTAGGTGGTTCTGTCTGGGGTAACAGAATCCTTTCTGGGTGGGTAGGTGGTTCTGTCTGGGGTAACAGAATCCTTTCTGGGTGGGTAGGTGGTTCTGTCTGGGGTAACAGAATCCTTTCTGGGTGGGTAGGTGGTTCTGTTTGGGGTAACAGAATCCTTTCTGGGTGGGTAGGTGGTTCTGTCTGGGGTAACAGAATCCCTTCTTGGTGGGTAGGTGGTTCTGTCTGGGGTAACAGAATCCTTTCTGGGTGGGTAGGTGGTTCTGTCTGGCATGTTACTGGCCACCATCATAGGCGTAGTCTGCCTTATTGTGCATGATCAGTTTGTTGTCCACAAAGTAGAAGCTGTCTGACCGGGTTTCATATGGGTGCTCCACCATTAGGCGAACTTTAAAGAAACAGACAAAAAAACTCAGTTATTAAATTACTTCATAGCTAAAGCAGAAACCCCCCAGGTGAAGACTGTTGGAAGGAAACTATGTGACTTAATAAGTGACCTGACTGGTTCTGCATGGATATGTACAGCCCACTATGCTGTGGCCAGTCTGAACGATCGGGACACAGAGCAAACAAACAAAGGTTCAAAGACAAAGTGATAGGGGTGATTACAGGAGATGCTGCGCTGAAACAGTTGACTTACTGAGGTCCTCTGGGAGCTGGGGGAACTCGTAGATGTGTTCGCATGTGTTGCGGCTGTTCGGAATGCAAAATCCAAAGTCAAAGTCAAAGTTCTTGAGAACTTTATCCTGGAAATAATGCCTCTCTATCATACGGAAACTGTTAACGGGCTGGTCCCCAACCGTGAACTCCACACTGAAGAGAGGAAGCAAGAGAAATAACTTGTTGGCATGTGCTGAAAATAAATACATATCATTTTAAACATTATTCATCTGAGAGTCTACAGTATTTTGCTGTGTGTGATTTGTTAATAAAACTAAGCCGTGTGTTAATCAAACTAAGCCGTGTGTTAATCAAACTAAGCCGTGTGTTAATCAAACTAAGCCGTGTGTTAATCAAACTAAGCCGTGTGTTAATCAAACTAAGCCGTGTGTTTATCAAACTAAGCCGTGTGTTTATCAAACTACGCCGTGTGTTTATCAAACTACGCCGTGTGTTTATCAAACTACGCCGTGTGTTTATCAAACTACGCCGTGTGTTTATCAAACTACGCCGTGTGTTAATCAAACTACGCCGTGTGTTAATCAAACTACGCCGTGTGTTAATCAAAGTAAGCAGCAAAGTGTTAGGCGTGTTACAAGGGTCATGGCAAATCTTCTAAAGTCAGCAAAACTCTTTCCGATGTTGATAATCCACATAGGAAAATAAAACGTGAGCCGTTAAAGGGTAACATTGAATACACAGTCACTGGCCACTTCATTAGGTACACACCCTTTCAACGGCTTATCAGCACAAATATCTCATCAGCCAATCATGTGGCAGGAATACAATGCCTATAGGCATGTAGACATGGTCAAGACAATCCGCTGAAACCAAGCATCGGAACGAGGAAGTTGAGTACGTGGCGTAGTCTTTGATGCCAGGCAGGCTGGTTTGAATATATCAGTAAGTGCTGATCTACTGGGATTTTCCCGCACCATCATCTATAGAGTTTTACAGAGAATGATCCGGGGGAAAAAAAGAAAATGTCCAGTGAGCAGCAGTTCTCTAGGCGAACATGTCAAAAGGGGGTCCAACCCGGCAGCATGGTGTACCTAACGAAGTGGCCATTAGTGTGATAGTGCTTACATTAGTACTGAAATGCGACATGTAGACCTTAGTACATGTGTGGTATTATGTACAATAAGTCATATATATATATATAATATACATATATACATACATACACATATATATAATATATGATCATTCACATCTCCTGATAAATCCACTGACTTACGTTGCGCCAACAGTTCTCAGTCTGAGAAAAGCAGGTGTAAACTGATATCTCACGAAGCGCCCAGCACTGGTGTCTCCTTCTCCATTACCATCGTCTTCATATTCAGGGTCTGAAAAAAAGGACGATTTCAAAAGGTCATTGACATCCCTAGTTGTCGACATGTCATTTCGGACTTCAACTTAAAATTCCTTATGTAAAATGAGTGTATGGACTACCCTTATCATTCAGAAAATGACCAAGCTTGTTTGGTTTATGACAGTTAAAATAGGTTAATAAAAAATGTGTTTTATCTGTGCTAGTCCATTATTATTTTGTCTTTCCCCTATCCAGAACCTCCTAAACGCAGAGAAAAGCAAGTAGTTTTATTCTTGACGTTCAAAGTTATTACGCGAGAAGCCACCATGAAATTGTCAGTGTGTGTAGATAGAACACACAATATATAAAAAATATTTTGAGAGACCAGACACATTTTCTTTAAACCCACAAAAAAAATCACATAATAAAAAAATATTCTAGAATTAATGTTTTTTATATGGCTGGTTGAACTGTTTTGTGGAGGCTACAGCTAGCGATTTTTGTTAGATAAATGGATCTGGACAGATTAGAAAAATGTTTTGCTTCACTTTGCTTCTAGTTCCCAGTTCTTTTATAGATATAATACTGCAGTGACAGAATGAAAGGCACCTGGCCTCTAGGCCTTATGGTGAGCTGAGCTGCTGAGTTAGCGTCCAAATCCACACAAAACCAAGTCTAATCAGGCCTTCACAGATCATCACTCAATCATCATCTACCATCCTCTTACCACTTCTCTCCACTAAAGCCATGACCTAAACCTTTTCCAGGGCTTTAATTCAGAAAATAGATTTCAGATTTTATAAGGAGTTTCCCTAACTCTACTTACTTACTGTCCTTGATAACATAACTCCCCCCATGCGCAAATAGATACATTATTGTTCAACACCTCTCAATTTCGTTGTGGAACAGATTAAATGTATTTATCGTCATTAAGAAATATATGACTTACCACAGTTAGGAGGTTTCGCAATCTCAAAGAGGACTGTCCCAGTCTCCAGATCTCTAATCTTGAAACGGGTGAAGTCTATATTGTAGACATTGTCCTCAGGTTTACATAGATAATCTGTAAGTAAACTTGCAGTTAACAGCACGAACCACATAGGAATATGTAGTATTCACAGATTCCCAGTTCGGCTACAGACACTCACAAAACCGGTGAAGATATAGATACAGTAGCCAACTACAGACATTAGATCTCTATAAGTACTAGAGGAGCGATTAATTAGTGATGTCGACTTTGCAGTCAACCAACTAATCGCACTACATTGGTGAAACAGGATACTCTACCAACTGCAAAAAGAGGAATAAATACATATACTGTTGTGATAAATTACATATACCGTTATGCACTGTTGTGCTACACAAATAACTTAGCCAAATGGACTAGCTAGCTAAAGTTATTTACATTAACTTCCATTTTTATTGTAATCAGCTCCAATCACATCGAACCCGACATTACCCCGTGTAACAGCCCGCAAACCAAGCACGTCGTCCGGTGTGATGTCTCTATCTAGCGCCCTGAGCTCGCTTTCGGTAACAACAGGCCGCTGTGGATCCGTTTGGTTTCTCCGCGACTTGAGCCTCTTCAAAACGCCACCGCCGGACTTTCGCTCCCGGGAATTTGCAGCCGGGCCCAAATCGGCGTCCGGCCCTTTAACGGCGGCGGCCGTGTTGTTTCGAGAGTTGGAGCCGTTCATGATTTACGTTATCTTGGTTCTGTGTTTATATTCGGACGACTGTCTGTGTGGATGTCCGTCGGCAAATTCTGTACTACTATTCAAGATGGCGAAACGTAGTCGATCTGAATATAGTCGATTGTAATTGGCGGAAAAGACAGTGGGGTTGCCATAGTTACCAGTAGTCACGCCGGACGAGTCTCCCTAGTTTCACTAGAGGGCGGAGTTAGAGTTAGATATGTGCCAATAGGTAAAGGTATTGTTAGGATTGTACGAAAATCCATACGTAGTTTGATATAATAGTAAAAAATTAATACGGATTAAATGAAACGATTGTAACTTTATGTCCCCATTCATTTACGTTTACGAATCGATTTTTACATACAAACATGTGTCAGTAATCTGTGATCTGCATAGATATTACCCGAATGTCCCAGTGCTCACCGTAGCGTAGCAATTCCTTGTTTAATGTTCAAAATAAAAGTCCATAGCCGTTTTAAACACTACATAATACATGTTGCACCAGTAGGCTATAATGCGTTTAGACATTGAGTAAAATAGGCCTACTTGTGTATAAAAATGACCGGGACTCAGAAGCCTTACATAGAATATCCGTCTTAACTGCAAAATATACTAAAGTGGCTTAGGTCAAGAAGAGCTTTTTCCCCGCTGCGGTGCAGGAAGGAACATGCCTCTTGCACTATAGTCTGCCCTTAGCCCCCATCCCCGTACATATCAGCTCTGATACGATTGACATCCTGTATAATAGCTGGTCATTGCTCGTACTTGCACAACTGTATATACAATTACACATTGCTATACTGCTCTTTGCATATTTTGAAATCTGCTCTCACATCTAGACTTTGCTCCTTTGCACTACTCGGATAAATCTAACACACTATATTTATCCATTACTTATGACACTATAGGCATGGACAGTTCTGGTAGTGTTCTTGTTTGTTTTTTTTGCTCTATTTGCACTGTTCATGTGTACGTTTCAAATGTGTGTCCTAAATGCTGCAGCTCTAGGTCAGAACAAATTCCTTATGTGCAAACAAACTTGACAACAATCCTGATTTGATTCTGATATTCTCTCAAACTAGTCTCACATGGGCATTATAATAGCTGTGTGTTCGATCCATCATATGTTATGAAGAACTATTGTAGTGATAGCATATGATTTCAATTTAATCATTCAATTTTAACTAGATCTCATTTTAACACATGATAAGATGTTGTTCAAACTTCCTATGCTTGTTATCTTAGCACTCCTTTCCGAAAAGTATCTGCCAGTTTGCGTGGACTGCAACTTCGTGGCTGGGCTGATGTTACTCCTAGATGCCTCAACTTCACAATTATAGCACTTACACGTGACCAGGGTAGATCTGTTACAGCAGAACTCTAGCAAACTGACTTGTGGAAATTGAGTTTTGGCTTCATATGACTGAGCACTGTGCTCTTTAGTACGAGTTATTGTACTGCCAATATTTGGTCTATGGCAATACAACTGTGAGCAATGTGTGAGTGGCTGAAACATCTAAAGGCACTAATTAGTATGGGGTCCACAGACTCTGGGTCATATAGTGTAACTGGCAATGACCCTTGGTGCTAAGGGAGTGGTGCAATTTCCTGCTTGGTTGACCCTGTCCTGGGGTTACCTTCACCCGTATGTATACTGATGTGTATGTGCATGGGTGGCTGCCACCGGAAGTTCCCGAAACTACCAGTCTTTCCTGCTGGGGGCGTTGGAGCGACGTTAGAACTTACAGGACTCATCTTTGCCTGTCAATAGTGAGAAGGTAACCCAGAACAAATAAAAGTGAAGGTAACATATGCACATTTACAAATATGAAAAAGACAAATGTTCTAGAATTTAACTTTACCTTTTCACATGACTATTAGCATAAGTCCTCCCATCTGTTAGAAAAACATGAAGCACCAATATTCCCTATCCTGAAAGGAAATGTTGCTTTTCAGATATAAAAGAAGTGGCTGACAGAAATGATTGCAAAAGGAGTAGTGCAATTTCCTGTCTGGTTGCCCCAGTTCTGGGGTTACACAGTGCTACATAAATTATGTTTGTTTACTCACCATGTTAAGTTGATCTAGCCACTTCCATCTAATACAAATCTGCACTTTCTAGCCAAAGCAAACATCTAATTATACCATTCTTCTTTTATGCTGCCATGTGGTTATTTTTGTAACGCAACACATGAAGATTCCTTTCCGGAAAACATTATTTTAATCTCCCCGTAGTCAGACTATTATTTGAAATGCATAAATAGAATGGCTCGGATCTTAACCAATATCGGTATATAAATAGTACCCCACAACATTAACCTTTCAGTTACCCCTCAAGACATTATAAACATGGAATCAAGGAAAAAAACAATTTGCTAAAAAAACACCAGTTAGATAAAATAGCACATTTATTAAAAAGACAGTATTCATCAGCAGTATTAACATTGAAGTTGTTATTTGTGGTGCCACAACTGAATAAAGAGGGGCATCTCAAATGACCATTAGTCCATCTGCAGCTTGAAGCCCTCGAGGGTGAACAAAATCAATAAGGAGAGTAGTATTACTTAAAGACCTCGATCACTTTCTCTTACACGCGCTCACACTAATTCATTAAAAGTCAGTGATGTCATGACTGTGGGTGTGTACTGCACAAGACTGTATGTTGGCTGTCTGACTGTACCTCATTAAAGGAAACGGGAGAGTAGCTAAATTAATTCATGAAAGACTTTTGTATATGGCAGCAAGTATTTGGTTCTCATCTTAGGTGAATTCATGTAAGGTTAGCATTCTTGCACACTATGACTTGTGGGCAAAACAAAAAAACTACAACCGTGCAATGAAGTAGTCAAAATCACTATAGTCATAATCAACTATAAGAAACCTCAAAGCAGATTAATGGTAAAGACCACAAATGTATTAAAATAAAAAGGCAACAAGGACTCAAAACAGAACTGACAACAAATGACAAACAAATGCGTTGTGTATATAAACCAGGAAGTGCAAAATTTCACACCATTATAACATTACTTATGATCCTGAGAAAGAGAAAAAATACAACATCCTCATTAATCATTATGGAAATCAAGATTAAAACCAACAATCATATTTAAATTATACAATAAAAGAAAATAATTCCATACTTAGCTAATCACAACCCTCTGAGAACCAGCATAAACCTGGCCGTCAGTCAAAAACGTTTCTGTCCCACTTCGACATCTACAAAATTCATACCCTTCCAAAAGGCCACACAAAAAACAATCACCTCAATAATATTTGGATGAGAAAATAACCACGATCACACTTTAATAAGTGATTGTACCTTACAGTATTTACACACATAACTGTCAAGATTAGCCAACAATGGATTATGACTTTGGTGCTGAATTAAATTAACATATTTTGCTGTTTCTCAAATAAGGAACAAAGGTGCTTCATCTTATGATGTACGGACTGTTTACATTTTTTATGCGAAACACACACAAACAATCAGCTCACCCAGTAGCTTTACTACCCTTGCCTTGGTTGTTAGTACCTGCAGCACAGAACATAGACAGATAAACCTCAGGAGTGATAGCGAATCTAAAACACCTGGATCTTCTATTTGTCAAGTATTTAGCAAGTATAAAAACCCATAACAGGTGAGTAGTAACTTGGAGGAAGATGTAAGACAAGTTAGCAAAACAGGCTGGGAGAGGTCCTTCATAGAAAGAGCTACGCACCTAATAGAGGCGATTAGACACACAAAATAATCTTGCAAATATGCAGCTACTGACTTCCAGGCTAACCGTAGTAGAGGAAAAAGTACGTGTTTCCAAGTGCTGCAGTCCACTGTAAGGCAAGTTCTGTTTCCTGGCCAAAAGCATTGTCCCAAATATTAATACAGTAAAGTACACAGAAAGATCTTAAGCAAAATAGTGTTGTTATTTTTCAATGGCTGCAAACACAGGTTTTTCCAGCAGTTGGTCTAATAGAGTGCTCGGATGTCATCACACCCACTGGAACAAGAGGCAAAATTGAAGAGAGAAATACCTCCCATAAGTCACGAGGCACCAGACACACCCTTTGAGAAGTGTGTTTTGTTAATTACATCAGGTGTCTAATGAGGTATTAACAATACTGTGGAGTAAGAATTAAATTACTTTTTCCCATTAAAGATGGAGCAGAGGAAACAGTAAATCAGAAAAGTAATTGATGCAAAACAGTCCGTTGACTGATATCTTCCAAAATGTGTAAGTGTGGTGTGTGTGTGTGTGTATATATATATATATATATATACACACACATGTAAATACAAGTATATAGACACACAGGTGTGTATATATACACACACACAAAAAAATTATTATATGGTTAAATATATTTTTAGTATATTCTGACAAATGACAATATGGCTGGTTGTAATGGTTTTAAACATTTTCTCTTACTTATATCCAACTTGCCACGTTTAAAATAGGGAGCCCGATTAAGGAATTAATGTTTAACTTTCTACCATGACCGATGGAAATCCGTTACACAACTCTCTAGGAACATATGTCTGCATAAATAAAGGCAATTCATGTAGAAACGTAATAACCATAGTGTTCATTGTGTCAGCATCTCAGTACGGTCATTAAACCTTACTTCCCAGACCAATCATTTAGCTCTTGTTAACTAGATACTCAAAAAAATTGAAAATTAAATTTCCGGGACATAAATACATAAAGAAATCAGTCAACATTTACTGTTCTTATTAATGACACATTCTGTTGGGATAAAAACACTGATATTTCTTTAAATCTTGACCTAGTTCTGAATCACCACTAAAGCAAAAACAATGAGCGGGGAAAAAATAACACAAAACACTCTTTGGTGAAACAAAAAGGCATGCTGAGTCATAGAATAAGTGGAAAAGGCAGTGACGACAATGTCAATTCAAAAGCTGTTCCTGATTAGGGACCTGTCCCACTCAAACATTTGTTAAATTACCAGGGTCTCCAACCAATGTCAATGTAGTTCAATCACTTTAAACTATTTCACAATCGTTCAAAGGTGGCTTCTCATAAGCCTCAAACCAAGCATGTTGAAAACACAGAATTAGAGGGTTTCATCAATGCGATGACAAACCAGGTTATCCCTGAAAGGACCCGAGCGATCTTCTGCTGGGGATGCATTGGGACATGATGTCAGCCTGGATATTCAAGGTGAAACAAACCATTGACACAGTGTAATGCCGTCAATCAAAATCACACCACATGGATGCCAAAATGTATCCGTAATTCTTCTGCAATGCATTTGACCGGACTAATCAAGTATGCAAAAAAATTAAAAACAAGCACCCCCCGGTCATGGCAAACAAAACGATCAGCCTTGGACAAAAAAAAGCTGAGTTTAGTTTACATAACAAAATTGTAATACAACCAAGCAAATAAACTTTATTGCCCGATTTATACATCAGCCAATTGAATGTTTCCACCAATGACAATAGGTTTCAACAACTGAATCGATTATCAGCGGACACTTAGCTCAAAGCTGTATATTTGTTTCTACGCATTGTTGGGCTAGATGCAATAGAATGTTGCCCTTTTCATTGATAACTTGGAGACAGATTCTCTGAAAATATTAACGAAAATATGAATACCTTGCCTCCCCACTGTATAGTCAGTCTTACAGGCAATTTCTCTATTCTGCGAATTTGAAAAAAGTACTAGCTAGTACAGATATTCATACTGATAATCACATTTGAGGAAACTTGAACTGCTTAAGGAAACAGTACATTGTGACTATTTTTAGGTTGACAGAAACTAATGGTGAAACCCATCTGTGATTTGTGTAAACAATTAAATCAGCTTCCATATAAAACATTAAACACATCAATGCTGTGCAAAAACAGAGGCTGTGAGGCTGGAACAGTACAAACTTGTTAAAATCAGCATGTTGTTTTCCTCAACATATGCTGGCACAGTTTATGCATAAGAGCTAAAACAGTTTAGCTTTATAACATCAGAATGTTCGAAAGATAATCAAGCACAAAAGACAATGGAAAAACTGCCCAAATTGCCAACCTTACAGTTTAGAGAATAATTATTTTCTTGATGACCTGCATAACTAAACACTAGGTCTGACTTTTGTTGAATAGCATAGCAGCCTATCTGCATTCCCATCACTTCAAGCCACACCTTATCCAAAGCCTTGCTACTCATTTATAAACAACGACAGTTAATCACAAATCAGCCCCAGCCGCATCCTACAAGACAAGACAAACCGGGTTTCAAAGTGGTAAATCCTGTCTCATGTCTATGCGACTTGTGCAACATGGTGGAAGTGTCAGATGTACAACACACACACACACACTCACTCAATCCCCTTTTCTCTGCGCGACCTTAATTTCAGTGAGGAAGGCCTTTAATTCTGCCCCCTGCCCTGCGTTCCACACTTCTTGACTTTTCCATCCTTTTATCACCATCATGGATTTCGTGCTGTCTCCTGTCTGTATGCTTGCCTTTTGCTTGTGTCTCTGATGTTAACCCCCCCCAACACACACACCCCACCCATTCACAGTCTCTTGTCCATCATGTCCCCTCCACGTCCCCCTCTATCTTACGTTCTCACAGCCGACAGAGGCAGAAGAGTGTAGGGATGAACACCCCAAACGCCACCAGGACAGGATACATGAGGCTGCTATTGTCAGCTGCATAAGGGTTTGGTGTTCTGGGGCCTGACTGGACCCGGTACTTGGGAACTGTTGAGGCACTCTTCTTACCGCCCTCCTCTCTCGGCTCAGTCTCCTCTTCTTCCTCCTCCTCCTCAATTTCTTCACGTTTCTCCAGTCCAGGGTGAGGCTGGAGTTTTGGTACATCTGAGATACAGACAACACCGAGGGCAGGGGAACATGCATTTAAGATAAGAAAAAAACAACAACATTGTGTTTGATATCACCTTAACCAACACCAAAGAAGAAGGCAGCAAATTGTTACAGAGTCTAGTATGTCACAATATAAAGATTTAAGTCTAGAATGTAACCCAGAAATGGAAGCAAGGTGAACTGCAGTTAAACCAGTTCACATTCAAAACAACTCCGCTCCTAAAATGTTTCTTCCCTCCTAAATCTGTAAATTAGTAAAGCACTCTCAGATTCACATCTCACATAGACCGTCTACTTATCACACTGCTTACACCACAGGAAGTATTCGCCAGGCCACTGATCAAAGTCACTGGAGGGCACTGCTGTGCACTCGCATACATTCTTAATTTGTCATGAAATGGTTTCTGTTTATTCTCTGAAATGAAGTCCAATATGCTTTTGATGTGCGTTTTAAATGGAGCAATTTAGCCCAACCCGCGTATGCTAATTCCCACAAGTTTATGGAGCCAAAAGCGTATGTGTCTCACCGTCCAATGTCCCTTTCATCACATACAGAGCACAGACCTTGGGGTTGTCATAATAACCCTGAAGAAACACAGGTTTGGTTATCAGTATACAGCAGATAAAGCCACGTGTCAATAAATATTCTACAAAACACAGTTGAGTCATCATTTGCAAAACTAAAATAGCAAAGGACAGAAAATCTCAGGATACACTTTAAATGTTTCACGAGGAAAGAAAAAACAATGAGCCATGCAAGTATGAACTCACCTTTACGAATTCCACAGTGAGCTTGCCATTAAAGGTGGAGACCTCCCCCTGGACACTCAGTTTACCTCGGCGTATGGAAAAGGGCACTATTTCATCATGAGCGGTACTGTGGCCCACCCGGTCAAAGATATCCAGGTCTTTTACCACCACATGGTCATTAAGACGCACATCAAATACCTACAGACAGTAACAGGACTTATGGTGACGTTTTCACCCAAAGTGCACAGGTTTGCACAGCTATTAATGTTAATGGTTGTATTGAAAGTGGAGTTGTACCTTCTGCTGAGACTGAGCAAAGTACACCTCTGCATACTTCATAACGAGAATATAATCTCCTTCCTCACGAATCGGCACCTCGTAGCCAAAAGTATCCTCGTTGTAGCGTTCAGTCTGGTAGAGAACCTGGTCCTCAGGACTCGAGCGCAGAATGGGCAGACGCATTCCATAATCTGAAGCTGAAGGAAAACAAATCTTTCAAATCGAGTCACATTTGGATCCAACATGTTCCTCACAAACATATTCCTCATATAAAACAAAATGACAGCGTTGCTTAGTAACAAATAATAATAATTCTCATAATACTGGAACATTGAATTCAATTTAACTAAAATAAAACTGGGATAGTCAGGTTGTGTTGAGGACTGATGAAAGTGACGTTCTTGACTGAACTGGTACTTGGTCATAATGTAAAACTGTTTAATGTGTGCTTCAGTCTGGACTGCAGCATTATAGTGCAAAAACCTAATCTCATAGCAAAGATGTCATTCGCAATGAGATCTTGTGGATTAGCAGATCAGTCAAGTAAACCGAACTTCCTGTCATGTTCCTGGAACCATAGTCAGGATGGGATAGATTTGATCAGCAATGTTCAGCAAGACTGTGGCGACGTTGTTCAATTGGTACAAAGAGACAAAACATGTGCAAGCAACACACCCGACCCTACCGTCAGCATGACCAAACAGAGCTGTGATTCGTCCATGTGCATTGGCCTACACTGCATATCCACCTTTCTGAATATTGGATGAAGTCAATAAAACACTGACATACAACAGATGTTTGATTTAGCTAACATTAGTAACCGAATCTAAAACAGTCAGAATGAATGGCGTATAGTACATATTTGGAAAAAAAAAATGTCTTTATTCCAAATATATACTATATGGAGAATAGGAACATGAGTCATGTTGTAACCTAATAATCAGGTTGATCACACACATTTTTTAAACTATCTAACTATATATCACAACATTTGGACAAGAGCTCCTGTAGTTTTCTTAGAATACATATGCATTAGTTGCTATTTCAGGTTTTCTATAACTATCACTGCTGGAAGCACGAATCACTTTTGAGGGAGGAGTTAAACTAATATGTTTGACTACACTAGGAACTGAGTCTTCATTTGGGTTAACTAGGTTACAAGGCGGAAGTGAAAACCATGCATGGATCGATTTGCTTGAAAGATGTCGGGGAAGTGACACTTGAAACCATGGCCACACTCCGCCGAAATGTAATGTAACTTTAGCCAAAGGGCACCAAGTGTAGGTTGTCTTTACTCAGCTATTACTGGTTAGTTTGCTTCTAAACAAATTGACCAGGCACATTTTGCTAAAGGAATCAATACAGTCTGCAGCATACGTTGCTAGTACAGGCACATATTCAGTCGGTAAGCTAATTAGCTAATACATTTCCATGGCCCAGCAATGCCAACAGACTCACCCTTTCCAAGTTTTCCTTCCAACGGGTCCTTCTTGAAATAAATGCCATGCATGTCCGTGTGCGCTTCCCCGCCTGCGTTCACGGCCCAGATAACTCGTTCAGCCAGATTCGGGCCCCCACCATCAGCCCAGCAGTGGTCAGCCAGCAGCGACCACACCGCCACGCACAGCCCGGAGACCAGAAGCACCGTCACCCGCTCCATTTGCCACACGGCTCGTTCAATTCAAACACAGCAGTTGGGCCCAAGGAAGCTGTGTGTGAGACGAGGGCATCAATTGTTGATTGCAACCAAGCTGACATAGATGTTGACAGGACAAACACACTCACATCAACTACCACCCAGATAAGGCAGTCATATACTTAGCAAGCTATCTAGTAGCAATCCATCTGGCTAAGTTCAAGTGATCTATCAATGAATGACCAGCAATATTTCCGCTGGTAAACGGTCGCTAGCAATAATGTAGAGTCAGCTGTGCTTGTTCTAAACTTTGCGTAATATAATGTAAAATGCGAAACAGACTTTCAATATTGGCTCCATCTGGTTAGAGAGCTGCCTAGCTAGTTACCTGTCTAGCCTGTTCGCTATCTCGGGCTTGCTAGCAAGCTGACTTCCTCTAACTCGGTCTGTCGCCAACGCTCCCAGCAACAGTAGCTTGCGGAATAGTACGGCTTCTTACATTGAAATATCCTTGGTGCAACTTTCACCGCTTCCAGTAAGTCTCAATCGAATACAGGTGGTCCAAGAAACAATCCTACAATGTAGTACAAAGCCCACAGTAATGAACGTTGGTGTTATTCTTACTGTGTTAAGACCTGACGTTAATTTCCATAGAGGTACACACACATTGCATGAGCGCTGTTGAAGCAGTTGCAGGCTGAAGAGAGAGAAAGAGGGTGTGAACTAACGTGCTGGTTCACCGTAGAGGGCGTGGCGACTGCAGAGACAGCCAATCACGTGGTAGTAGGCGTGGCGACTGCAGAGACAGCCAATCACATGGTGTCATGTAACAATTTCTGTACGTGAATTGAACGTTAAGCATGTTTATGAAAAATGCATTGAATTCACACGAATCACAGTTTATTGGCACCTCCACGCCAAAAACTGAAGTTTATCAACTTTCACCTCCTTCGAGACACATTTTTGGTTGAAGTGCAACCCACTTACAAATCGCGGAAGATGTACACGCTGAAGTCAACTCGGGTTGTAGTCCGTACGTGTGTAGTACAGACATAATTAGAGAATATATTTTTATGTATATGTATTTCCCAGATGTGCCATATATGTTTTACTATAGACGTATAGCGTTTTCAGGTGTTTTATGTAGCATATATTGTATGTGTTAAAACCAGGATATAATTTCTCGCTTAGATAAACGTACGTACATAGTGTAACGATGACTATGCTCCATGTTTTAAAACATCATCATGCCTTTTTGAACATGATTAGTGTGCGCCAATGAAAAAAATGGACGTCTTCGGACGCAATCAATTTATGAAAGCTTGGCCAATCAGGAGAGTCCAACACAGCGCTCCTGCGGTGCACTCTGGGTTTGTCAAAAAAGAATGAATGAACCGACAACGTCCCCGCCCACTAACACCTGACGCAAAGATTTTTATCTGTGCTTTCTCTATGCAAAGATCAGCGACGGTTATATTTGAGCTTTTCATACATCTTCATTTGCACATTAGCTAAATAATATATATATATACATACTACTGTTACAAAATGTGGCGCACCTATTCATACAATTAATGGCTTCTGAAATATCGCACATAGAAAGTTCAGAGTGTTTATGTTCATTTAAAGCTTGTGCAACACCCCATTTGTCTTGTATTCATATACAAGATGAATATATAGGATCTATATTGTCTGATACTGGTGAGCAGGAAATCCCCTCACATCTAGTCCCTAGATATTTCCTTTACATATCTAATAGTTGACAGACACATCCCATCTGTTTTCACATGAGTTTGAATCACAATTTGGTATAAGACACTATGAAGTTACAAGCTATGAAGTTTGCACTGTCCAGTTACAACATGATTAAACTCTGCCAGCATTCGGAGGATGATTTTCAACATCATAACCATTATATCGATTTCATGTCTCAAAAATATTTCTTGACAAAATGTATCTGTTCTAATTGAAGAGTAAAAGTGCTTTCCTGTTTATGTGAAGTTTGATGTGAAAATTAAGATCCTTCACTCCAGGCTATGTCACTGTGGAACCTCCTAATGAACTGTATTATGAAACTTCACTTTCTCTCTTCAGGTTCTCGTTGACTAGGTCTTAGGTAGGTTTTCACCGACTTCGGTGGTGAGCTTTGTTACTGGTAAGGGACCAAGTTATTCCTCATGAAATGAACATATCGATGACATTTTTTTTCTTTTTCAAACCTCAGTTAAATTCTGATCATATGTTTTTGTAAGCAAGCAGATAAACCACATTGACATTTTTCACAACCTTTTGGCGGCTACTAATGTAGAGGGCACTGAATTTACCACACGATGGAGCCTGTCTGGGCATGGTTCCTGATGAGACAGAATAAATTCCATGCTGCTCCAGAGAACCCAAGTGGAGGAAAGAGGCAGTTGCCATGACAACTTGTTTTACCATTCCAGCCATGCTAATTTGCGCACTATCTGTGTCCTTGTACTTTTCTTGGTCTCAATATTGTTTTACTTGCTCATGGTATTGTTCCCTCTACGTTGTTTGTCCATTCAGAAATGTAAAAAGTAGCTTCACATTGTGTAGCCATATACCAAAAATAATTTATTACATGTACTGTCAGACATACAGATACACAGTATTTCAAAGTATGGTTATTTTTGGCATGCATTAACAGCACAATGACAGATTACAACTTTGTAATTGCTGTACTAACTGACAAATAGACATTTTGACAAAAATACTATATACATAAACCATCATATTTTTGGCAAGTGAAGAAAAGCTACTATTTTCCAGATCGGGATTTGACACTTTTGCAATAAACCCATTGCATTAGACATAACACTGTGTTTTTATGGTACGAGACAACCAGTGATTACCTCACAAAAAGTTCACAGTGACAGGGGCCGGGAAATCAAACTAATGACTGTGTGAAACTGTTGCTGCTTTCTGTGCTCCGTGGCTTCAGTATCTGCATCACACTGATGGGTTATCTGAATTGAGCAGAATCAAACAATGTCATAGACAAGGAGATGGTGGGTACAAAACAGATTCACAAACTCCCTAAACTGTACATTCAATTTAAATGACATTTGTTGTTGGTAGTACGATACAATACATACTGCATATACATTCATATACAGACATGCACGTAAAAAAAACATAAACATTTTCTCATTCTTTTACCCAAACTTGAAGAACATGCCTGTAGTCACAATAAATTATGTTATTTAAAGGGGCAGTCAGCACTTGCTACATTCGATTTGGACTAATTTAAAGTTATATACTTACTGAATCTTAAACTCAGTAAAATGTTCTCGGCATAAGCAGAACTGCAGATACTGAAATAAGTGGAATGGAAGACTTCACTGTCCATCAGTGGCAAACCGTATTTGCACATGTACAGTGTTCATTTCACAATGCTACAGCCTGTGTTAGCCACAGGGCTGAAACAGCGAACTACTTGCTCTTTAACGTTTAAAGTTGTGGTGGACATATGCTGTTTACATTTATAGAATATGTTGAAATGTTTCATAGGTTCAACCAACAAACCCCATTATAAGCCAAAATCCAAGGTTGTTTAGAGGGGTAATGCAGAAAACATGGCATAACATTCAACAATGGATTGAAATACAAAATGCTCAACATAAGAAAACAACATGCTACGTAAACGTGTGTACAGTTCACAGAGGGTGAAACCATGAGCAAATCAGTCTGTAGGCTACAATGGAATCAGCTGAACTGTCTGCCTTTTAGGGATGAACATGACATTGGGCAAAGCTGTTGTCATCTGTTTCTCCTTAGAGGTAAATGCTTTAATTCCAGTTTTTCTCCGTAAAAGATATCTCATGTCTCTCAGTATTTTCTTCACTTTGTTAATTTGATGATGATGTTGATGATGACCAAAGGGCAGAGTTTCACATTAGGCATAAATAACTTAAAGCCAAACCCTCCTCTTAGCGGGACATCATTCGTACAAACTCTGTAAAGACACAATGAGATTTGTCATGAAATTAAAAGTAGGTACGCATGGTTCTCTGGTCAGCGTGTGTGTGTGTGGTCAAGTCAGTAGGTCCACATTGTTGTACAGCTGACATACCAACAGTATTAAATACCTACAATGATCTACAAGTCTATGATTGGAGCACAGGGGATGATTGTGATATATGTTATAACAAAATATTAAAACGACTTAAAGCTCACAGAACAAAAAAATAAAGAGAGCTTAAAGATTAAAAAACATAAGAGTATGGAAGACCAGTCAGAATGACCCATTCATAAATCACTCCTGTCCAATAAGGTGGACACAAGCAAAACCAGCCAGTACTCTAGGTCAGGAATGGGCAACTGTGTGGGGCCACAGAAAATATTCTGAAGTCATTATGAGGGACCCCTGTGGCTGATGGCCCCCCATGGATTATGGGTCTGCTAGGCGTCTACACCCACACAGGCTGTCGGACCCTTAGTGGCCCCTTACACTATTAGGTGCCTCTGACCGAGGAGAGAAAAAAACTAACATTTTAGGCCTGGATTCAATCTAGAAGTGGTTACTTGCATTCCAGGCTATTTCAGGTGGAGCCAACATCTGCAGCGTTTACCAGGAAAAGTTAAATGGCTTAGTGGCCATGCATAATAAATCAACTCAAAGACGGGAAACAAGACCTTCAAGTTTATGTCCTTCAATTCTACACATTTTAAAGGCGTATCAAAAATGTTGCAGTTTTAAAGTAGACTTACTGCCACAATACATATTTTAGCATGGAGCAGAGCGAAAAGGATATTATAATAGTTTTTTGGTGATTACGATTAGCCTAAAAACCCTTGCAACAACTCACCTTCAAAGTCAACATGACCGTCACCATTTAAGTCTACGTCCCTGAGGATATCTTCTAAGTCCTTGAGGCCAACCTGTCACGAGCGAAACACAGGAGAAACACGTTTTATTTGTAATGCAAAAATTAATTATGCCACTCAGATAAACTTGATTCTGTGACCTCACCTGTTGCCCCAGCAACTTCATCATGGTTTCTCTCAGCTCCACGGTGCTTATCGCTCCGTCCCCATTGGTGTCAAACTTTAGGAGGAAAATAAGACGATCTTACATAACCCAGAGCTTGGACAACGTTAAACAGACGGATGACAATGACTTCTATCCATAATCCTCCACAACTCCCTCTATCTCTCTATCGCTCACCTCCTTAAAGGCGTCCCGTAGTTCTTTCACGCCAATCATATCTGCAGTTTCCGCAAGAAGTTTGGGGCCCATTAACTCCACAAAATCATCAAAGTCAACGTGACCTCCCACTTAACAAATGGAGAAGGAATTTAAAGGAGAAACAAAAAAAATGTTAGGGATGAGAATTAGGAAAGTGTCTTATATCTGAAGTGTTATTATATATCTAAAGCAAACGCTCACAATTCATGTTGATCTGCTGGCTAAGTTCTATCAACTCCATTTCGGTCGGCATGAATCCCATGGTTCTCATGCAATTTCCCAGGTCTTTACAGCTGATGAAGCCGTCTTTATCCTTATCGAACTCCCTAAAAGCATCTCGCAACTCTGCAGACACAATTCAAGGAAATATGCCTCAGGGGTGACTGGAAACTCACGTACCAGAGACACAACAACAGGGAGACACGCAGGAGCATAAAGGAAAACAACTTACCGTCAATCTCCTCTGGCCTCAGTTCTCTGTCCTATTAAGTTAAAGAAAAACAACGTCAGTGTAATCAACTGCCAATAAAATGACCTCCCAAAAAGTCATTACCTATAAATTAATACGAATAATGTCACGGAAAACCATCCGCAAAATTCCTGTCTAGCGTAGTCTTACACAATCTAATGTTAAGAATCCCAGGAATTTCGTAACTTCGGAAGGTGAATCAGCGGTCTGCTGCATGTTAATTCTCGAACGGACAATCAGGCAAAATAAAAACATGTGATGTACTAGAGAACGAGGACTGTGGTGTGTTTTCCAGCACCTTGACGACACTCATCCTACTTTCCAAATCAGCTGAGAAGAAGCACAACCAGGAATGTTCTTTCTTTTTGTTTGCAATGGAACGTAGCTGTTATGTGATTCTTAACTAGCTCTTGTTTATAATAAAAGTCCCTTTAAAGGATATTTAGAGGGGGGAAGAGCTACCAGAACCCGTAGGGGTTAACCTCCCAGGAACAAAGAGAAGTATAAACACAGCGTCAACGCTGACGTCAGATTCAAAGAACCGTCTCAGGTTCACAGAAAACCTCCCCTAACGAGATAAAATCATCTTAACATCAACCAGTTATCTTAAACTGAATTAATCTGCTAAATCCTTGCCAATGAGTATATACACCGGTCGCAACACAAACATAGAATCTAAAAACAAAGTTGTGAAGAACGAGGACAGTCTAGTTCCTGGTAAGATTTTGCCACTGTCTCATCAGCTGGTTCTAAATCATGTCTGGTTCAATAGTTCGTTGCATTTAGCACACAAACAAATAGATTAGAAAATAGGTGCGTTTTTGTGTCCAGGTTTCAATACAGCCTGTCTCTAACGACCAGGTAGCATTATGTGGTAGCATAGTTTTACACTAGGGCCTTGAGGAGCTCCTTATAAGCCCTCTGAGGCCAATTTCCTCATAATAGTGCACTCCTTTACTTCCTGTCTTCAGAACCAGAAACAGTGTTAGACCCCTAGTCAACAGCAGCTTCAGGACAGTATGGATCTCGAGTTCAAGTTAAGAAGGTGTTGTCAGTTCATTAGATTAGTACCTGTGAATGAGTCAGACATTTCCCTAAACTCTTGTCAAATAGATTTAATTAAGGGGAAATACCCAAAAAGCCTGTAGAACATTATTCCAATGTTACCGGTGTGTTTCGGGCCCTGCCAGTCATGACGCATTTCAGTAGTGTTACTTATCGGACATTAGCTATGATGTTTATAGTGCTTCAAATCAAACATAATTGTTTCCATTGTATTGTGTATGTTTGTTTTGGGGACAGAGAGAGAGGAAGACAGAGAGATAGATAGTGTGTCAGAAAAACAGAGAAAGAGCCAGAGAGATGGACTGTATATCCACAACAGTAGAGAAGCATGGGGCCAACTTTCCATTTGTTCATCATAACAGTTTACTGGTCACATTGTTTGGACTGGTCACTGTCAAAACCACAGTAAACAAACATGGGAAAAGAGAGAGTAGATGAATTAAGAAGAATTAAGAGAATATTATTTGTCCCGGTAAATGAAGAATGCATTTACAATTGTTTATTCCTTGTAACTGTTCATCATCTCCTACGGTGGAAACTTAATCTGCACACATCATTCTTAACAAATAATTACAAGAAACCATTTGTGACCTACTTGCAATTTGTTTTAAATGTTTTTTTTTATCTTCTGTTGTTTCTTTTCCATTGCTTTGAGGACAAGTACATGCACATTAATGTATAGAGACACTTTTTAAATTTGCTGTCAAAAGTGAAATATGGTCGTATTACAGAGGGTGAAATATATCCATATTACAGAGAGTGAAATATATCTGTATTACAAAGAGTGAAATATATCTGTATTACAGAGGCTTCTAAGAGAACATTGGAAACTGTCTCACCTCGCTCTAGTGACTCCATGTGGTAGGTTGGGGAACTGCAAACTCAACCGTGGTCAGTTAGTCTGAAGTTAGTCAGTTAATCTGCTGGTGAATCCCCAGTAAATCAGTTCCAAGTGTGTAAGTGCTGGCAACTACTACATGGTGTAGTGCGATAATGAGCAGTGCTTTGGTAGAGACTTGCATTGACTTTCCTAAATCTGTTGGGAGTTGTGACAAGGCACGGGCATAAGACCTAAATTGGTCTTTAATAGAAATCAGCCAGACCCTTAGATGTAAGACAGATCTGGATTATGGAGGTCCAAACTCTTTATCCACCAGCTGTATCAAGCTGTAGCATTCTGAACATAGTCAGATGATGTTGCTCTGTTCAACGACACACACTTTGTATATATTCAGGTCAAAGAGGAAACAGAAAAGGAAAGGGGTGAGGTTAGTCAACAGAAGGAACAGCAAGATGCCACAACAGATGTCTGTTTTTTTACAGAATTGGAATTTATCTGCTGTTTCAACAGAACTATTGAGCTACTACCAGCTTGAACTGGCCAAGGTTCTTGCAACTGGAGGAGCTCTTGTGGATCTCTACAATAGTTCCCAGGGAACGTAATTGTTGTGATATACGGTTGTGTGGATTGAAGTTATGAAACAGTATTCTTCTCTATTTAAAGCAAACATTCCTACTTGAATAGAGAAAGGGAACATATCATTTTGGAATAACTCATGATATGCCTGATTTCTGATCAGGTGCTATTCTGTGCAATTCTGGATGACACGCGTACAAAAGTGCTAGTCTGCTTGACACATGGTAAAAAAGTGTTAGTCTGGTTGACACAAATCTTTAGCTAGCTTCAATTGAAGTCAGAAATTTACATAAACTTTAGCCGAATACATTCAAAGTCTTTTTGAATTCCTGACATGTAATCCTAGTAAAAATCCCCAGTTTTAGGTGAGTCATGATCACTACTTTATTTTAAGTGTGTGAAATGTCAAAATAGTTGTAGAGAAAATAGTTTATCGCAAATATTTTTTCTTTCATCACATTCCCAGTAGGTCAGAAAAAAATAGTTTTAACCTCGACCAAATGTATGTAAACTTCCGACTTATAGTTGTATGCTTCCTCTCTAATGTTGTCTTTAATTGAAAACTTGGGGCGTTGCTTATGCTAATATCTCATTATAAACGAACCAATCAAAATGATTACACATAAGCTGTGTGGGTACTGTGGTAATTGGCTCCGGTCCAGATCAGTGAGGTCACAGCTCTGCCTGTGTTATGTCGCTCATGCTACCAAACAGCTTGTTCTATACCTACGAAGTTATATATGGTAGTTACTATATATGTAAAATATAAATAGATTAGCTACTGAGCAGAAGGCAATCAATCAGAGTCACTGAAGTTGAAGGTTGCTAGAGCTTTGCAAAATAACACACTCAAAGTAAAATGAATTCAACATAATTGGTTAGACACTTAATGAGCTAAGTATTAGACAGGACATAGCACAGTCCATCACCAAGTAGTAAAGAGCCATCTATCAAATCTAGGCCATCCCATGATGCCACACTACTTGGAGAGACCTGTCGACTTCAGAGAAAGCAAAATAAAGAAAACAGTGCATGTACTGAAAAAGATACTGAAAAATACAGATAAACTGTCACATCCTGGTACAAGTGAGGATAACATGAAAAAAAGAGATTTGTGCAATGTACTCGACATGTGGCCATTGTTTTCGGTATGATGTGAAAAATAATATAAGGTTATTGCCTATACAGTATGCTACACAATACCTTCACGGTTCATTGACAAAAGAGCTATATTAAGAAAAACAAATCCATTATAAATGTACTTGCTGCTTTAGACTACCCGGCTCAGCCAGGGATGTTTAATGGCTCCAAGATTACACAACAAAACATAAACCTGACCCTAAATGCAAATTTTCACGCACTGTTAAGCCCTATTGTGATACTTTGATTAGATATACATATAGGTCTATGAATTGAAGAAGAAATTATTCCAAATTTTGATTATTTTGATTATTCATTTGATATAATTGAATATGTATTATATCTCCTGTATTACCTGTCCAAAAACGGAGCTGAGAATTGGGCGCAAATTGCCTTCGGATTCGGATGACGCCGCACTGGACCTTCCGGAGAGGTGAGACTCGGATAGGCTGGACACCGGGATAGGCGAAGACGAATCGGGGGACGGAATGACAGCAGCCCCGCTAGCGGACGAACTTGCCCTGGAATCGTACCTGGATCCAAAGAACGCGCGCTCGTCTTTGCAGTCGGTGTGGGGTGGTATGCCTATGCTGGGCTTTAAGCTGGCTGGGTGAATGTGGCTGTATTCGTATGCAGGTGTCGGTGGCGTTGGCGGTTCGTCCCGGGTCGTTCCCCGGTGGTGGTGTCGGTGCTGTTTGGACGATTTGCAGCGGTCTCTCGCTCCACGGCCCGCTCCATGTGGCTCAGATGGGCCATCGGGTGAGCGGGCAGTGGGGACGTGGCTATGCGGGCCGTGGGACTGGCTCTTACCAGCAGCGCGGATCGTTGCGCTATTCCGGGTAGCGAAGAGCCCCGGGTGGCACAGCGGTCTCCGGGCACTGATGTCGCGCTCTGCAGACCAGAATAACTCGTCCACGACACTGGCGCTCACTTGAATTGCAGCCAGGCGGTGGAGATGGCAACTTCGCCCGGTTCCTGTGGCGCGTCCAGAGCAGTATGTCGATTCCCCGCTTGCGGACGAGGATTTCAGCAAGGAGGATTTGGACAACGATGCGCTCATGATTGCCTCCCGCTCCTTTGGTTTTTTTTTTTTTTTTTGGGGGGTAGTGTCGTTTAATTACCTATTCAATATCTTCTCGTATTTTTTTACTATAGTCAGGAAGGAAAAGCATATGCTTCCTTCAACATCTTCCCTTAAAAGTTGCATTTTACCACCTGGTCTTCGCCTGACGCACGGGTGCGCGCAGACGCGTAACAGTAACCATAGGGGGGGAACCATATTGACGTCGCGTCCTGTCTGTACAGAGAACATACCTGGACCCTGATGTTTTTTTATGATGCGGGACTCTAATCAAACCCACAGTAAGCATCGGTATTGATCTCTATAGGAGATTTGCATTTGCAGTAATTACAGGATTCTGACCCCTTAAGAGCTCTGCTTCATATTACCTCCTTCTCCACTGATTTTCTTGACTAATCGATGACATTTCACTAGACATCTGTGCTGCAGGGTATATGATGTAGCCTATACACTGATAAGCATTATGACCACAGGTTAAGCGAATAACGTTGATCCTCTCCTATAGGGTGCATGCCAAAGAAAACCAACAATCATCTTAAACAATCAGCTCCAACAATCAGCTCGCGTGGTCAACGTGTTGGATGCAGGAGAAATGACTTTGACCAGGGCGAAATTGCTACGGTCATACAACTGAACCAGAGCATCTCTGCCACATGGGGTGCTCCCGGTCAGCATGGGTAAGTAGAGCTTACAACCGCGGTGTAAGGAGGAACAAACCAGAAACTGTGGCAGAAGTCACAGAAATCAGTCACAGTTTATTGATGGTAATTATTATGGGTGCAATGTGTTATGGGTGCAATGTGTTATGGGTGCAATGTGTTATGGGTGCAATGTGTTATGGGTGCAATGTGTTATGTGTGCAATGTGTTATGTGTGCAATGTGTTATGTGTGCAATGTGTTATGTGTGCAATGTGTTATGTGTGCAATGTGTTATGGGTGCAATGTGTTATGGGTGCAATGTGTTATGTGTGCAATGTGTTATGGGTGCAATGTGTTATGTGTGCAATGTGTTATGGGTGCAATGTGTTATGGGTGCAATGTGTTATGGGTGCAATGTGTTATGGGTGCAATGTGTTATGGGTGCAATGTGTTATGGGTGCAATGTGTTATGGGTGCAATGTGTTATGGGTGCAATGTGTTATGGGTGCAATTTGTCAACAACACACAGTGCATCGCACCCTGTTGATATAAGAGTCTGTGTAGCCGCAGTAGCCTACGTCAGAGTGCCCACGGTGACCCCTGTCCACTGTCTGATGCCTGGTACAATGACTTTGATTTTACATTATGTGGATGGCCAGTAACACATGTGCTGTTTTTCCTGGGGAAGTGACAGGACCAGGATGTCAAATGGGAAGACGACTAAGCGGTGGAGGGAATGTGATGCTGCGGGCAATGTTCTGCTCGGAGACCCTGGATCCGGGCATTCACGTGGACACTCGCTGTGTTCAGTTTGACACTCTGTCTGGGTTGGCCCATGCGGTCTTGGCTGCTGCCTCTGATGCACATATTTACCGCTGCGAGTGGGTTCAATTCCGGCCTGCACCATTTCAGCACATTCTTTATCTTCCCCACTATTGATGCTCGTTGCAGATCAGGTACTGCCTTTCATGGTAATGGTATCCCCAATTGGCAGGTACCACAGGACACCTTCAGGGGTCCTTTAGAGTGCATGTCTCAGTGGCTCTGCGCTCGTTTGGCTTCACGCATGCGGGGGAAATTGTTTTTTGTTTCCTGTATAAATTGGTTTTATTAACATTTTGTTATCAATGGCTGGCGTGTTTGTAGAGATGCTAATAATTGTGACACAGATATATAAGATATATTTTTATGTCACTGAATAGCGCAGTGGTAATGTTGCAGACCTGCAGTTAGCTGAGAGAGTTGGAATCTTGCTCTCTAAGAGCCCATGGAGGGAAATGCAGTTGGCCAGAACCTGTCAGGTTTTTGGTGGTTGGTAATTAAATATTCTGGCCTTTTCTCGTTGATCTAGCTACTCGTGCAGCTTGAGCACCTGTGTGAAGAAGAATGCCAGAAAATGTTTTGTTTTGTCAACCACCAGGAGTCGTGTGATAAAACCAGCCACAAATTGGGTGGAAAAAACAGGGTCAGGACAGTTGAACTCCAAAAATTATTATGAGGTCAAAATATGAATTCTCCACTTTTATTTCAGGGTATTTGTGTACATACTGATTTCAGCATTTGGAAATGACAACACGTTTTATAAATGACAACACAGTCCTATTATCATGCATAAAAAGGAATTGGTGAAATTGTTCTGACAGGTGTTTTAGTTAGTCAGATTCGTTTTGACACATCATTTGTGCAGTCATAGAGAAGCTGTCAATGTGTAGTCATACTTCTAGGCCTCACATTTGCCTTTGTAGTCTACTGTTTGTGTTTGTCAACATAGGGAACCAAGACATTGACAATAGAAGAGTGACAGTGTTGAAGATTAAAAAGAAAACACACACTGAAAGTGAATTATTGCAAAAGACCTGGTAGGCAAGGACACAACTCAAAAGTGATAAATCAAAGAACTCTCACCACAAAAAAAGTGGAACTGGCCAAGTTAATCACAAAAAGTAAATTCCGAGCTTTTTATTTGCTAAAGATGGGTTTTAAGGCTAAACTGACAGCTGAAGATAGATGCAGTAAAGGCCTGGCAGCCTCACCAGAAAAGATACCCAGTGTCTGGTGAGGTCATTAAGTTGCACACTTCTGGCTGGCAATAGATGCAAAGAATGTCCAAACAAACACTAAATATAACTGTTTTGTTTGGAAATGACATAGTCTTCCTGAAATACCTTTGGTGCCTTGAAAAATAGTGACTAAAGAAAGTATTCAGACCCATTCCTTCCCAATATTTATTTGTGGGCGTGCACCAGGAAGCATTCATATGCTATATTTCAATATGAACAGACGGAAAGGAGATTCAACTCCAAAAGCAAAGCACAACCAGTGTTCCTTCACACATATTCAACCAGTGTACCAGCACGCCTACTAATTTTTAACAGTATTGCTGTCAATGTAAGCTCGCGTAAAAAGGTGTTATATCACTCTTAAAAATACAAATAATTGACTCATTTTCTGGGATGACTTGGACTTTTCAATGTTATTGGGTTAAAACATATGAAAATGGATTTAATGACATGTTTTTGCAAATCGTCAACACAATTAAAAGTTTGTAACGGGTGAAAATCCATCGAGTTTATTAAGGTGTCTACAAAATGGCCCCCTAGATGTTGCACTAAATTTCAAACAAATATTAGGGTAAAATATACACTTTCGGCTGATGTGTTTTTGTGTAAAGACTGGAAATTATAGCAAGTTTTAGTTGTTTTGGAATTCAGACCACATAATTTTCTCCAAATGTAAATATTGCCATTTTATAAAAAAATCTTTGTGGTCATCCTTGAAATTACTCTCAAACTTGATTGGAGTCTGTGAAAACCTGTCAGTTCAAAAACCGAGCCATGAAGGTCTCTATGTAGAGGAGCTCTCCACAGACCCTCAACATTCATGTGAAAGCATAGATCCAAGGGGGGTTATTTTATACTAATGTCCACTCTAACAGAGTTTTAAAGTACATCTGCAGAGATGTGATACATTGCAATACTCCATCAATTAGTTATTTATGGTTAAGTGGCTATAGGTGGAAGTAACTCCTGTGTAAAAGGGATATGACCTGCCATCTGGACATGCGGAAAAAGATTATCCGGTCTAAAATGTCCAAAATCAAACAAGCTTAACGTCTAGCGTAATAAATCTAATTACGTAGATATACATTTAACTAGATCCAGAGTGCACATGACCTCCTCAACCTGGGAGTGTCAACAATTGAGTGTCTTTCTATAAATGGGCACACATTTCTAAAAACTGATTTTTCCTTTTCATGGTTATGGGTTAAGGGTATTGTGTTCAGATGAAACACATTACATTCTTTTATCAATAAAAATGGATTAATAATTACAGAATTTGGAGAAAGTGACAATATCAAGTTTTCCCATGTTGAAAAATATTTTTTATTTTTTTAAATGGTAGAATCAATATGTAAACAAAACCTTCAAATATATACAGAAAATCTAGACTTTAACCCTAGTCATTGTATGATTTGAAATGAGACATTGAAAAAGGTTCACTGTTCGATCACTTACATAGGGCACAGTGTATATTAAATACCAAATAAAACATTGATTTACTATAACGTAGAAGAAAATTAAGGTAATGTCTTTCAAACGTAAAATGACACATTTTTACACTATGGCTAACATGATACTTGGCTGCAAAAGCAGAGTAGGTGTGAAGGTACACTGGTTGTGCTTTGCTTTTGCAGTTGAATCTCCTTAGTCACCTCCTTTCCGTCTGTTCATATTGAAATATAGCATATGCATGCCTCCTGGTGCCTGTAATATGAAACTCCAGAACAACGTTCGAGCAACATGGGAAGATGACTTTCAAGCACACTCAGACTACACTTGCTGTTGCAAAACACAAATGGGATTCTGAAACCAAGACTGAAATTGGTCGATTTAAATCATTTGCCATTTAATAAATACTGTTCAAAATGTGTACAAATGCCACAAATATGCACTGTTTGTGAAAGAATGTTACCATAAATAATGTGCAGCAGAGAAATCACTGAATGATAGAAAATGTCACTGAACAATAGCCAGACCACTTGATCACCATTTAAAATATATAGAAATGAATGTATCAATATGACTATCTTTCATGAGAGACAATCACGTCACAATACCATTAAAATGAAGACCAGACAACAACTACTGATTGTAAGACAATTCTTTTTCAAAAACTTTCAAATATGCTCAGTACAACACTATTTACATATACAAATACAAAGTTGATATCAAATACAACCCTATTTGAACGATCAGATAATTTACCAAATTCGACCATTTATCCTGTGTAGCGACAACCCAGCCAGTCTCAAACACAAATTATTTGATCTCTAAAAACCAATACCATGTGCTTATCCAACCATTTTTGTGAAAGCTGTATTGATTTCTGAAGGAATGCACAGTAAACTATTACACACATGGGCAGGGATAATCACAGAGATTGAACTGGGCCTGTAAACATTCACGTGTAGCATTTTACATTACGTTCGCTGGTGCTCAGGGAGTGCTATCGGGTGAGAGCCCATCTGAGCAAGACAGAGAATATGTGAGGGTCGGAACGGCATTAAGAGACATTCGATTTTCTTTTAAAGATGCACAACAGTATCTTACGAACCAGAAATGTGTAGCACACTGTAGAAACTAGATCCGTAGCATATCATACGGATTACAAATGAAAGAGAAACACCTTTTTGCAGGACATTGACTACCTTGTACACAAGAAAAGAATCAATTGGCTTGTGAGCACCACAGTCTAAACCACTGGTGGCCAATTGGTCAAAAGCTCTGTAGTGCATCTTTCGATTCTGACACAGACTCTCTCTGTTGCTCTTCACCCAGCCCCAAAAAGCCCCCCACTCCACCCCATTGGTTCAGCGTCCAGGGGTGAAGATGTAGTCCAGGGCCTGTCGCTCAGCCGCTGCTACGTTAGGGTGCCAGAGGTCCACCATGAAGACAACCCGGGGCCCATCGTCTGGGTCTCCTGAACGTGGAGATACACAAATCACAGTTTGCTTCGGGTGTACCATTTTATACTGTTTCATAACATTCTCTGAATTTTACAAATGCACACAAGCAAGCTGACTGAAAAGGGTCACCAGGAATGAACAGGAGACCCCCTTTAAACCCTCCTCATCCCAAACAGTTTACCCCTCTCACCCTCGTGGAAGGCCCTGTGGAGGAAGGAGTCATCGAACAGGAGACAGCTCCCCTCAGACCAGCACTGTGGCTCCCCTCCAACCACCAGCTCACAGGAAGAGGGCACTTTAAGACCTACAGAGGACCAACACGAACAATTCTATAGAAATGCGAATATCATATCGCATCCAACAAATGTGAATTAGTGTAAAAATATTGTCTGCGCTGTATGTTGCAATTCAAACCACGCATCACGCGCATACACATGATTATTCTGACACATCGTAAACAACATGCAGGTAAATACAAACACCGGTCCATATTTAAGAGCACTTCAGTGCTCCAGGTAGGTCTTACCCAGATGACAGCGCAGCCTGACGTTGGTGGGGCCATAATGCTCCGTTATCAGGGCTCCGGGGGTCAGGACGGAGAAGTAGGCGTTTCCGAACACGTTGTTGGCGATGAAGGTGCGCAGCTGCCCCAGCACCCTCCAGGCTCGCGGGCACCTCCTGGCGTTGAGGGCCAACGGTGTGCCCTGGTTCACCAGGTAGAAGGTCCACCACTGGCCATGGGGCGTGCTGTTCGCCTTCCACCCTGGAGGCAGGGAGGAGCCAGCCCGCGCTGGGGGAGCATGGTAGATGTTCTCAAACTCGGCCAACAGAGCGGGGAAACTCCTCTCCAGCAGCTCCACGTCGTGTTTCTGCGCGTCCCGTGAAAAGAAGGGGGACGAGGGCAGGTCTGGGAGAAAGAAAACCTCGGGCCGCTGGATGGTGGCCCGGCTGTTGAGGTAGCGGCCTTGGTCTCGTACCCCTTTGTGCACTCTGCCCATGCCAGACCAGGTGTAGCGTTTGGCGTAGTCCTGCAGACTGTGGTACAGCCGCTGATTGAGACCCTCACCTGTGTTGGTGCAGCGGAAGCACTCGGTGGACTGGCAGTAGGCGAAGTTGTTCTGCTCCTCGGCGCTGGAGGCCGGCCTGCCTTTGGCCCTGCCGTCCCCCTCTGTACTGATCAGCGCCACCCCACCTCCTCCCACTCGACTGGGTTCGGCACTGTAGCCCCCGCGCAGGGGTGAGGAGCTGTGCTCGCGGCCCACCCTGTAACAGTACCAGACGAACAGCAGGAGCAGGCACATGGCCGTGCCAAAAGCGCTGGACTCGCAGTCCCTCATAGACTGCATCCCTCCAGCCACAATCTCCCTCACTCTTTCTAGAGACCACTCCATCCTGGCTCCGACCTCAAACCACTGAAAGTCCCGCCCCGGGAAACTACAGTCGACGACGGCAACGACCGAAACTTCCTGCACCTGACTGGAAATGGCTTTGTAGGGTGGAATCTTCCACAGGGTGTCTGAAAGGCCACTTTCAAGAAGCTTTTAACATCCCCCTGCTGGACTCAGTCTGCCACTATCGGGTGCGACACAGGCTACTGTCCTTACAGGCTACTGTCCTTACAGGCTACGGTCCTTACAGGCTACGGTCCTTACAGGCTACGGTCCTTACAGGCTACTGTCCTTACAGGCTACTGTCCTTACATTTCAGCAATCAGGACAAAGGGAAGGATTCCCCCTGCATGGCGTCTGGTTGTGCGTTGTTTAGGATGCCCTCGCCCACATTCATTTTAGACACATGCTGACTGACAACACACCTTAGGCTATCTGGTCTCTGCATTAAAGAGAGCGAGAGAGAGAGAGAGAGAGAGAGAGAGAGGGAAGGAACATTGGTCCAGGATAAAATAAACACACAGAAGCAGATACAAACATGCAGATCTCAGCGCAAGTTTAGTTTTCCAAACCCCCGGCCCCCAGTTCTGTATTAAACCTGCTGGCTCCCACCCACTGCACCACCCTTCACACAAACACCCACCCCCACACTGAGCACCCTGCACACGCACAGGGATATCAGTTCAAATTCACTTCTCATATAAATATATATTATATATAATCATGAGGAAGGAACAGGCATGATCACAGATTGGATAATATGTATGAAACATTAATATACTGTCTGGCCATCTGCCTATATAATCTGAGTATGTATAGGGATATGTACAGTATGCTAAACAAGAACAATATGGGGTGTCACAGCACTACGTTATTGATTTGTCATACATTAGGAAAAATGAAATCAAGACCGTACCAATGTAAAAAGAAAACATGTTATGCATTAATAAAAAAACAAAGGATTAGCGGCATAGATACATGAACAGTAACTGCAGTATAAACCACCCACAATCATGACACAGACGAACATGTACAAGGAAACTATGCAGTAGACATGAGCACGACATACACACGCACGTTCAGATGACAGTACAGAACTTGCATTGTGCCTCCGCATCCCGACCATGATCTCACCATAAATGGTCCGTTAAAGCTGCATGGACAGCCAGAACAGAGCCCCCGATGACAGTCGTCCACGGAGAAGCACGCCCCCACAGAACCACTCAGGCACCTACACAGTTCACTCAGACCTATACGCCCCGCTGTCAGCCTTGAGAGACTGTCGTAATAACAATCCCTATATACAGAAATGCAGGACAACCATCCATGACACTCTCTGATCTATTGACATCAGTCTCACTCTCAGTTTCTCGTACACTCCCTTGTTCGTATCGTATATGCTCACGCCTGTATAAACGTTTACAGTCGGGTTACACAGTCGCATAAAAACCAATACATGATCGGGGAGCCACACTGTAACCATCTGCCAATAACATTTGAGCAAATAATGAAAGCTACTAACTCCGGACACATAAAACATAATAATAATAAGAACATTAACAGTAATTACTCACCGCATGATTGTTCTTAATATCCAACCTACAGATGCGCAGGTTACTAGGAAGCTTTAATGTCCGCCTTATCAATGCTATATGCATTAGCGGATAATTACCTGTCAATAGGCCCTACTCATCTTGATATCTAGTTACGTCCCATTCAGTTACACCAGGCTACGTCACGTACATTCATAGACACAATAATGACGTACGACGTACAGCCGCTAAACAGGAAGTGCCCGAAATTGTCGGCCAACCGAATCTTTCGTTGAATAGCATTACATTACACAGGCCTTCGCAGTGCCTATTTAAATGCTTAAGGCTTAAAAAAGATATGTCGTATATGTGCCTAATGAAAAACGAATTCAAAAAATGTAGTCTAGTCTAGAACCGAATACTTCGAGAACTTACCACGAGCACTATTGGTACTAACATCCGCTATTATCTGACGTCATCGACGACGTAGTAGTCCCGAATTCTATTCAGGGTTCGGCTTTTATTTCTTAATATTAAAGCACTGATAAATAGCAGCATAGTGTATGACTCTCTCCAAACACTCGAATAGGAAGATTGATTCAATAACTTTTTTAATTTCCTCAAAAATCTCAACCCTTATTAATAAGCGTCGAATCACGTTTCATGAAGAGAAACACGGTTGTAGAAATATTCTATTTAACTTTGTTTTAAAGCAGGCGATTGGCTTCTGGAATGGCATGTTCCATATCTTTCATGCGTCACTTCATCCAGAAATGCCTAGATGCGGGAAGTGGCAACTGCTATAAAATCTTTGTCTGAGGTTTCTTACCAACCGAGAGCATAATATGTTCCAGGTATCCACTGTCTCATTGATAAAATTATCATCTTGTTGGGTACGGAAGATTACACTTTTGGGGTTGTAAGGTGTCCAAGTGATTAGGGTGTCTGAAAGGTCCCTGGCTCAAATACCCATGCCTTAAATACTGTTAACACTGATTGCTCATTCCTCCATCATTCCACTCAAGAGTCTCATGCTGCATTACTGCCTTATTCTAATGAATTAGGTAGAGATTTGAATTGTATGTCCCGCGAGGCCAGTAGAGGACTAGTCAAATTCGGCAGTGTTGACACTATAATCGGAGCATACTGACGCTTTGTTCCTGCGATTTGGGCAGTAGAACTGTTTACAGACTAAACATCTATCAATTTCGAATGAGCATCTATAAGAACCATTTTTCCTAGGAAATAACATGCAGAGTTGTCTGCATAGAGTTCATAGAGACTATACACATGTCTTTGTTTATGAGAAACATGTCTATTCCCTAATGAGTTTCAATGTAATTAACTTTTCTGTAAGCCATTGGCCTGGCCTTTTTGAGTAGCCCTGGGTCTTTTGATCACATTCCAAAAATAGATTTGCAGATTTTTTTGGGTCGAATAGCTTTGAATAACTGCCAGTTGTAGTTACTACACCATCACAGCCTTAGTGCAGAGTCTTTGGCAAGTCTGGTTACCTCCCTATTGCAGGCCTCTGTAACATTCAATTAACCTCAAGATGTGCAGTGAACTCGCGGTGGAGGAGAATTGCACTCAATTGGCAAGAATGGATTTGCCACATTCTCTTTGCACCAGGCTACACTACCAGATCCATTTGTTCCAGTTGACAGGAGGTTCATTCATTTTCAGTGGAATGCTCTACACTGCTGCATGTACAGCTGTAGAGTCTTTTGTATGTTGCATGCGTTAGATTGATCAATCATATGCATCAGTTTGTATGTGGTATTTGCTTGGCGGAAGTGCTGACAACAGGTGAATATGAATACGCTTTGATAAGGCACTCTGCCAACAGCCAGTTCTTTCAGCATGATCTTGTGTGGCTTACCCTCCTCATGGAGAGAGTCAATGATTGTTTTCTAAACCAGTCAAGTCTGCGGTCTTCCTCATGACAATAGTTATGTGTACTGAACCAGACTCAGGCTCAGGAAACCCTCTCAGGTTGACATTTCTGTAATATAAATTATTTATTCTAGTATTTTCAGATATTGGATTTTAATTTCAATGAGCTGCAAGCTGTAATCATCAACATTTAATATGCGATTAATCTAGAATCCATGAAGTTATCACTTTTAAATGAAAGTACAAAAGAAATAAACAATATTCAAATTCGGGGAGCTGCACCTGTATATTTTAGGAAAACACTTTGAAAAGCAAATGAGGGCATCCTAACTAAATATACTGTTATGGCGTGCAAAGTAGATCTTGCCTTTCACTCGAATTTCCCTACGCCATGTTCTAAAACGATCATTATCATTTGTTAGTTGACGGAACAGTCCTTTCTCACAACAGCACAACACTATGTACTGGTCACATTAATAAAGAGTAACACTTGAACTATTTATGCTAGTGGCATCAAAAATACTCATATACTTAGAATATACAACATTTAAAGTTATAACAAATTGATGTTGCACCTCTGAGGGTGTAATTCACGTAGATAGAGTGGAAATGCGTCTGTATTGTTTACGTTATAGGTCACATTAAAGATGGCAAGGTTCTGACGTGATCTTTCTCCCATTTTTTCACATCACAAAACCTGGCATTTTAACAGGGGTGTGTAGACTTTTTATAGCCACTGTAGTTACAAAAACTAGTTTTACCCTGTCTTGAATAATTGAAATTATTATGTACAACTTACTGGGGGTCAATGAATATGCAGAATGCAGATTAACCTGCTGTAAGAAGCATGACACACAATTGGGGAGGAAGGAGGACAGGTAACACTTCAACATGCACTGAGTCAGCCTGAGGGGTGAATCTGAAACTCTTCAGAAGGAGCACATGGGAATAGGCTGAGATCAGCACAAACTTCTGCCACATGTTCACAACCTGTAACAGCTTCGGTATAAATTGCCAGATATTGTGAATTATTTTGGGTCATTTATTTTTCAATGTATGACACCTGTGTTGAATTGAGAGAGGGAAGAATGTCCATGCACTAAACTATCACCATCAAAACACACTTCGGAGGTTAAGGACTGTTTCACGACACAGGGGAAGCACCATTTACCCAACAACAAAGCAAGAAGAGGTCCTAAACTTCACAGGACCTATAGTGGGAACTGTGGGAACAGGGCTTTGCAGATCAAAGCCACAAACACGTATAGGACCTGTCTCAGCCAGTCAAAAGTACACACAAGTACACATTAAGATGTGGCCCAGCTTCGCTGCAGAAAGCCAAGGAGCAGGCTACCATACTTTACTGAGAAAATACTTTTCATTTTGATTAATATAACTATCAAACGTATCACAGTTAGGACTGCATTCGGCTTTTCGGGGTTAGTAGTAGGTTTTGAGGGACAGGTAAAGGCTTACAGTTTGAATGCTTTAGCTGCTGGCTGACTCGCACTGGAAAGCCCAGCAACTACCCATTGGGCCTGATGCAGCAGAGACAGAAAATAACACTTTACCAACAGAAACATCCATAAAATACATTCAATATCACAGTCTACAACAAGGCTTTTCAACTGCACCTGAAGGACAGAAACATCTGAAATTCCCCTGTTCACAGATTTTAATTAGTTCCTTAAAGAGAGTTCTGCTGGGCGTGTTTTGGCTCACGAGAACCAGTTTTGAATATAATCTGCACCAACATGTACGAAAACTAGTATATTTTTGGGTTTTAACTTTCTCAGATTGACAGACAGTTGCCAGATCACCTTGCTCCCTGGGAGCCTTGACTGGGTCGTCCAATGAGAAAAGACATTCCACTACCCTTTAATGTGATTTTCCCCGAAATACTACAATAAAAGTGCTCTGTATTTGGACAGAGGGTCCTTCCTTAACACCAATCATGAGAATTCGTTAGGAATTGTGCGTAGGCCCATGTCGATTGTAGGTAGCAGCTATCAATTCTCCATATGAATTTAATATATGTTTTTGTCAGTTTCCCACAAAAAAATGCTTTTACTACAAGTTTTCACAAATGTTGATCACAATGCATTTGCAGAAAATAAACATCATGGTAACGAACTGAACGTGTTGCAAAATATGTTATCTGATTGAAAGTACATTTTAGCTCCACCGCACACAGTGGTATAGACGCGCACAACATTCCATCGAGCGGACAGTTTGACTGCGCATTTCAAGAGTTGACCGAAGTAAATTCACCAACGATACCGCACGGAGATTGGAATAGAGAACAAGTCATGGCCAGATCTAAAGCACAAATCTACACGTGTTTAGGGCTGACGCTGTTGTGCACGATCGGGATAATTATCTGTTGTGTTGCATTCACCCGGCAAGATTGTCCGCAAGGACTCTTCAGAAGCGCGGCGGTTGCCGCAGATTCGGAAACATGCTCAAAGGTCGGACGGTAGGTTTGTGTCAATTTCTGTTCAGGATTCAGCAGCCAAACGTAGTCAGGACGAAAGCAGGTAAGTACATCGCACAGGCACTATAACTGCTATTTATTCATCCTAATTTATCAACAGTTGTTATAATTAGAAATAAACTCAAGGAGCGCGTTATGGGACAATGTCAGAGAGCGCACATTTAGACTCATTCAAACGTAGGACTGGACCAGTCAGTGCGCAAACAAGCTGTTCGTTTGCACTGCAGATTTTGTTTTGTCACTTTACTTACTTATAAACACATAACAAGTGAGCTTCTGTACCTTGCGTAATAATTAACCTACTCAGCAGAATTGTCCTTCTGTCCATTAGAAATGTAGATCATTAATCCTTATTCACTTGGGTTATTAATTAAGCCTATCTTGAGAATACATATTCTAATATGTATTCTCATTACATGACTGGTATAAGTTGGCTTATCTCCATGCGCCTGTTTAGACATGCCACCAGTATGTTTTTGCATTGGCATGGTTCATGTTTTAGGCTGGACATCCTTCTGACAAGCCTGTTTCTGGTTCTGCTCTCAATACCAGAGGCAGATGATTTGACAACTTTCTTTCCACGTTTCTCTAAAATGTGAATAGGAATAGCCTCAACTTGGTTTGAATTGTTTTAATCACAATAATCAGGTTATACATACATTATACTTATTATAAAGCATAAAAGTAGCGGAATTGTATAAAGACAGTATTCACTTGGGTTATTAATTAGAAGCCTATCTTGCCTATACATTTCTCATGAAAATACTGGCCTCTCCTCAGTCTAACCCCATTATCAGTACTGCTCAGTATAAGATAAGTACCCAAATGTTTAGCCCATTTTTTTTCAACAACATCGAGTTAGTTGCAGACTAGTCAGCGTTTTATAATGAATAACTATCACCGATCAAACAGAAGTGGAGTCAGCGGTCCGGTTTGTCTGCACCACGCCATCAGGGAGTTATCAAGTATTGTAGAAGTCACATTTCCACCTATACAAATGCTATTTTGTATTCAGGTGTAGACCTTTAAGGAATTAAAAGATGCATATGTGTAGTGAGTTTACGTGTATGTTAAGGAATTTGCCACTTTTATTGAGTCAAAACATCTACAATGAGGTGTCATGTGAATTGTTAATTATAGTAATTTGTTCCGTCTTAGTGCACAGTCCGACAGGCAGACTGACAGACAGGCATGCAGACAAGCACCAGGCATGCATGCAGGCATGCATGCAGGCAGACAGGCAACCTTATGTTTTGTGTAAATCCCTATGCAGTGACATCTTGCAAGGAGGAGGTTCTGCAGTAGATGGAGCCATCGCTGCATTACTCTGCACCTCAGTGGTCAACCCACAGAGTATGGGCATCGGTGGTGGGTCCATATTCACAGTCATGGACAGTAGTGGTGAGGACACGTTACTTCCAAATTCCACAGTCATCAACATCATAAAATCACACATTTAAAGAAACACTTTCCATGTACATTTGTTTTCTATTAAAGGCAAGGTTCAAATAATCAATTCAAGAGAGGCTGTCCCTCAACAGTTTAATCCGGATTTACTGAGTAGATGTGGACAGATCTTCCAAGAGGTGACAGGTATGTTATTGAAAAAAATAACAAATAAATTAAAACTTGACTGGTTTCTGTGGTTGAGAAACATACTCCCTCAGAAGTGTGAGCTGTTTTTCGAGTTCCTCAAGCTTTTTTCGTTGGCATTTTAGAACTCATTCCCAGGAAGTCTGATGTTACTGATTAAAGCACTTAAGCATCAACAACAAAGCGGGGGTTATAAGATTTTTTAAAATTCCCTATCAGGAAGTCTGTATTATATTCTAATATGTATTCTCATTACATGACTGGTATAAGTTGGCTTATCTCCATGTGCCTGTTTAGACATGCCACCAGTATGTTTTTGCATTGGCATGGTTCATGTTTTAGACAAGCCTGTTTCTGGTTCTGCTCTCAATACCAGAGGCAGATGATTTGACAACTTTCTTTCCACGTTTCTCTAAAATGTGAATAGGAATAGCCTCAACTCGGGTTTGAATTGTTTTAATCACATTAATCATGGTTATACATACATTATACTTATTATAAAGCAGAAAAGAAGCCGAATTGAAAATGTCAGTATTACCATACAGTATAAAGACAGTATTATCATACTAATCAAATTAAATCGCTTGACAAATCCCCAATGGATATCAACACATGAAATACAGAGACAATGTTAAATCTATCAAAATGTTGTTGGGGAACTTAGCATGCCTGTTCATGCATTGAAAATAGAAAAACAATCCAGGCTACAAACAGTGAATTAATCCCACTGATGAAGAGTGGAAATAGTGTGTGAACAAAGTCAGCACGTGCCCTCCCTCGTCCCTGGTCCAGGCAGCCAATGGATAGGTGTTCCCGGAGAGATACGTGGATATGAGCGGGCCCACAGACTTTTTGGGAAACTCCCCTGGGCCAGCCTCTTCCATCCCACCATAAAGTTGGCCAGAGAGGGTTTCCCTTTACCCGAGTTACTAAGCCGCATTCTCCAAGTGAGCATCAAGAACGAGACCCTGCCGATACGGTAAGAACTATACTGACCTTAAAGTTCCTATCATTACGGTTAAACGGTGGATGTATAGGTATATGAAAAAGTAAGTACATCCTCTGGAAAGTTGTTTGTCTTTACATAGTTGGACACATTGATATATTTGAGCTAAACTCCAAACACGTTCATCGATAAAGATAACCCAAATCAACACATCACACAAAGAATACACTTTGAAACCATTTATGCTATATTGAAATGAACAAACATGTAAGTTCCTTTGTGTGGATGAAGTAAGTAAACCTTTAACAGCAAATAAAATAGTTAACAATACAAATGTAATCAAAGGATCTACAGTTCTCTGGCCACAATCAACGTGAACGTGCCAGAGTCTGCTGTTTTATAGAGATTGCATGCACATTTCTTCAGTGTCATTTGTATTTTTTTCATGCCCAAATACGTACCAGGGGGTGGGCTTACCTTTTTCACACAACTGTGTACCACAACGTGTACCGAAACATACCGTAAAATAGCATATTTAAACAGACTAAATGTGAAGCTATAATTATGTCGCAGCATTTTAAGAGAATAACATCTGTGTTGTCCTCCAGGAAGTTGTTTCTAGGTGCGGATGGAACCCTTCTGAAGGTCGGAGACACTGTGAAATATCCAAAGTTAGCTGACACATTAGAAATCATTGCGAATCGTGGGCCTGATGCTTTTTACACTGGGAAAGTTGCAGAGGATTTAATCAGCGACATAAGAGAAGCAGGTAAAAGACATGTATATGAGAAGATCTATTATTTACATTGTGGCATTACTGTACTGTTTAGTTGTGTCATTAGATAGTAGATGGTAAAGTAATAAACAAACTTTGATCACCTAGAGTATAACTTGCACTGCTATATATTTTTTGGTTGGTATATCACACATATACCATCATAACTTTTCAAGTGACAACTGAAGAAATGACACTTAATTGCTACAATGTCAAGTAGTGAGTGTACAGCTTGTATAACAGTGTGCATTTGCTGTCCCCTTAAAATATCTCAACACACTGGCAACAAAAGTGAGTAGTACACCCCTGAAGTGAAAATGTCAATTTAGACATTCTGTCTTACAACCTTCACTAGGTGGACAGAGTTGGATAAGTGATCAGTCCCATGATGAAATACTTTGTAGAGCCTTAATGACAGTCATCAGTCTGTTAGGATATGTCTCAATTAACTTGTATGAATGAGTGAATGAATGAATGGGTGAATGTGACGCAGGATCTGTAAAGCGCTTTGGATAAAAGCGCTATATAAAAGTGCAGCATTTACCATTTACTTTGAACACCTAGATTGGGGAATATTTGCCCATTCTTCCATTCAGAATTGTTGAGTTCAGTCAGATTTCGTGGTGAGCGGAGATTGACTACAAGTCCAACCACAGATTTTCAATTGGATTTCGGTCAGGGCTCTTACATGGCAAATCACCTTCGTATACTTAATTCGCTGCGTTCTTTTGCCGGTGTGTTTAGGGTCAACTGGAACCACCTGTCCATCTTTAGATTTCTAGCAGAGGGCCACAAGTTTTCCTCAAGACTTTGGGTACACTTGGCAGCATCAATTCTCCCTTTAATCCTGACCAATTAACTAGTCCCAGATGAAGAGAAACAACCCCACAACATAATATTGCCTACACCATGCTTCATGGTATGGTGAGTTTTGGGTGGTTTGCTATGTTTGGTTTTTGCCAAACATAACGCTTGCAGTTCAGTCCAAAAACTTTAATCTTGGTCTCATCTGACCATAAAAGGTTTTGCCTCATTGTAGTAGAATCTTCCACATTTTTCTTTTGTAAAGTGCAAATGACTGCATGTGGCCCTTTTTCAAAAGAGGCTTCTTTCTTGCCACCCTGCTGTATTGGCCGGCTTTGGGTAAAGCTTGTGAGATTGTTGTCACCTGTACAGACTGACCAATCTCAGCCATAAGGACATGTATGTCCTTCAAAGTAGCCATTGGTCTCTTGGTAGCTTCCCTGATCAATATCCTTGTGGCTCGGTCATCCAGTTTGAAGAGATCTAGGCAAGCTGTAGTGCCATACGATTTCCACATATTGATAATGCTCTGAACGGTCCTTAGAAGGATAGTAAAAGCCTTTAAAATATTTTTTGTATATCTTCTCCTAACATGTGCCTTTCCACAACTTTGTCCCGGAGTCATTTCAAAGCACCATTTCCAACTATGGTGTTTTCTTTGCGTTGCCATGAACTACTAGTAATGGAATCAAAATTGTAATCAAAACCGCTTTGGCTAAGCCACACCCTAGAATGTAGATCGGCCAATCACAGCGCAGCCAAGATCGAGCTCCGACACGTTTTTACAGCGCTCCATTGACTTTAACACGGGCGTCTCATATTTTTGGCTTTGGCAGGCTATTACCGTCGTAGTTTTATCAAAAATATAGTTAAACGTTGTGCCTGGGGCATTTGTAACACACACGCGTTTCCCAGAGATGTGGGAGGGGGGTTGTCTGTTTTTCCCTTCCCAAAACCGAAGTCAAATCCTAACAAGTGTCGTCTTTGGATTACAGAAAACATGCATAACAGAAAACATGCATAACAGAAAACATGCCTGACAACAACAGAGCAGAGTTCCCAACAACCTTTGCAATTCTTGATGGTACAGAGATTAAGACAGAAAACTACAAACTCAAACTACAAATCTGCCAACACACTTAAATGCGCGCAAAACCCTGTGGAGTTAACCAAAACATCACCTTGTCAGCTAACGTTAACGTTACCTAGCATACCGGTGTTGATACGCTAGCACACGCTGCTAATAAATACAACGTTATACTCGCGTAGTCCGTTTGCTTTGTAATAACGATTATAGAAGTGAATAGAGACCTACCCAGCTTTGCATGAACAGTGTTGCTCCTTGATATTGTCAGTCCCAGCCTCCGTCTCGTTTAGAAGGATATGCGGTGGTTAATTTGACTGTGACCCGCTTTTGCCTCTTTGGGTGCCTTGTTGTTCCTTGCGTTTCACCTGTATGTCTTGAATACAGCATTCGAACGCATATTGCAGCACCTTTTGCCCACTTCTATCGGAAACTTTATTTGCTGCTCTATAAAAGTTTGATAAAATTTCAGCAGGAAGAGCTGTCACAGCATAAGCCACGTTGATACCAAACCAGTGGCCAGATGAAGTTGTCGGACGTAGCAACAGTAACTAAGGGGGGCGGGGCTTAGCCAAAGGTGAATTAATTAGCCTGGTGTGTGATCTGGGAAGTGACTGGATGTATTTGAGCAAGTTTATAATGGTTATGGGGGCTGATCACTTATTCAAACCAGGCGTTTCACTAATTGCATTTTAATAATCGTTCAGAAAGTGTTTGAATCTTATTGTCACTTTGACGTTGAGGTAATAACATGTAAATATAGTCACATTTATTATAATTCCCAGGGTGTGATGTGACAGACGGAAAGGATTTTGACAGAGTTGGATGATTTTCTATAAGCACTATATATATAGTTTGACGTTTATTTCAGGTGGAACACTCAGCATGAAGGACCTGGAATCATTTAAAGTGACAGTGACAGATGCATGGAGCGTACCACTAGGAGAGTACCAGATGCACTACCCACCGCCTCCATCAGGGAGCGCTATACTCACCTTCATTCTGAACATCATGAAAGGTTGGACATTTTATTATGATGGAGCAGATATGAGTGACAGTGTTCACACTAGTTGGATTCATGTAGATTTCTGCTCTTTTATTAGGAATGTACTTCCTAATTGGTCCATTTATATTTGGGTTAATTGACATTGATTATGAGAATGTGATGATTGAAAGCGTCTTGGAGTACAAAAAAAGTTCACTTAATAATTGTATTTTGTTGATGTGCTCTACAGAATACCCCCTTAACTCAGCTTCTCTGATGGGGAAGGAAAAGACACTCACCTACCAACGCTACATTGAGGCCTGTAAGTTTTCGAACGGACTAAGAAAGTACATCCGTGATCCGCAATTCAACTCAAAATCAGTAAGTGCCTCGAAGTGTGAAGGAAATCACATTACAGTACTAACCATCTACTACAAATATCTTGCATATACATGTTTTGTTGATTATGCAGTGCATAAATAAATGTCAGCATTGCTTTATTTTTCCTTTAGTTTTGGTACTCATTTCTGGAAAATATTTTTTTTTTTATAAAATGTTTGGGCATATGGCTATTTAATCGTCTCTCTAACTCCATTGACAGACAAAGGTAATGTAATTTAACAAATAATGAGTGTTTTCAAGTACCTGCTGTGGAGAGACCATATAGGCCTACCCACCGGAGTCCTGGTGGGGTCCTACATTTTCAAATAATGATCACCAGCTTTACTGTACCTCATTCTAATTTTAGCCATTCTATGCGATGTCAAAGCTAGGGGTGTACTAACACTTATTACAAATAATGAAATTGTATTTATTTGATATCAATTGCATGAATGGTTTCAACTTTTCCTTTGTGTAATTTCTTAAATTGAGAATGTTCACTTTGAAGAATGTTTGCCGAGCGAACAAATGTTCCACAAATGATCTCACCCAGTCATAGAACAACAAAAGATTAAGGGTCAGAGTAGCCATCCTCCGGTCTTGTCTCAGAGTCCTTTCAGGCCCCCGAGGGTCATTATTATGGAGGGTGAACACTCAACAATAATTACCGCCAGGTTAGTCATGCTCTTCCATTATTTCGCATCCCATTTTTCAACAGCGCAGAGCGAACACAGAAGGAAAAATCCATGTAGCCATAATAGCATCTCTGTGCAAGTCATTTACTCTAGTTAAGTCATTCACTTGTGTTTGCTACAGTGGACCTCTAGCGATATTATTCACAATTGCAATGCAGACCACGGATGTTATCTACCTAGAATCTGTTCCTTTCACTTCCACTGTAATTCCCACATATTGCTTTGTTGTTTGAGTGCTTGTTGTGAAAGAAATTGCCAGAGGCCTGCAGCCAGCAGTGAAACTGAGCTATAGCTTAATTAAGCATTCTCCAATATGCATGGCTGTTGTACGCCCGAAACAACGAAGGATTTATATACAGTGCCCTCAGTATTTATAAGGACAATCAAGCATTTTTTCTATGTTTGTGTCTGTTTGGATTTGAAATAAATTACACTCCCACCTTTTCTCACTATTACTAATTGCATATCACTTTTGATAAAGAATGTGGACAATCTCACTTTTTCGAAGGTACAACATCTGAAATATGTCATTATAATTATAAATTATTAATACATAGAGACCTGTACTAGAATGGAAGAAAGACATTTTCATTCTTTTTTATCGAAATGTTAATTATAATTTTACAATTTTTTTTCTGTTGTTAGTTGTTTCAGTTCAGACTATTACGAATGTAAGAAATATCAGTGACTCATTCCAACGAATATAGAGTGGTTTAATACTTCTCTCAGGTCATTTGATTCTTTCCCTGGGAAATTGCGAACATGCCAAGTTATTATAGTATGGAAATATTATAGATCATAGCAATTTGATTTTCAGCGATACGACTTATTTATGTATTCCTAAAAAATCATTACAAAGGATCTAGAAATGGCTCTAAGACTAACAGATAGACCAATGATCAAAACATGACCAAACATAACTTGGCAATAAATACATATTATTATTTAATGGTCACTAGGCCGTATACCCTATATCTGTATATAAATTGGACTGTGGGCCTCATGCAGAAAACCATTGTCTTGTTCCAGGGAATCTTTCCCAGCCTGCCTGTTAGACAGATTACTTGAGGGTGTTCATTCAGTGCACAGTTGCAATTCTAACTAGTACGTAAGCTGTCACTCCGATTTTCCTCAATTCTGCCAGGAAGCGTCTAAGGTAATTGAACAGCAGTTTGCTGACCACTTCAGGGCCATGATCAGCAGTGATAGGACGCACAATGCTGGGTATTACAACGTCACTCCATACCTTGACACCATGGGCACCACTCACGTCTCTGTTCTGGCTGAGGACGGCTCCGCTGTGTCTGTTACCAGCACTATTAATCACTTGTAAGCAATACAAACGCCACCCGCCGTGAGATTGGCCTCCAATCAATACTCGCCGTGACTTGCTCATTATGACCGCGCGACGTTCGCGATAAACATAACAATTTGTCAATTTGTCTCTCTGCCACACAGCTTTGGATCAAGGATCTTCTCACCTAAAACGGGTGTCATCCTCAACAACCAGTTGTCCGATTTCTGCGGGAGAACAGATCACATTGTTGCAGGTGAATTCGCGTAATACTTTCCGTTTGAACGGGTGTCTGTGAAAATACATACACATTGACACAGTCGGCGCTTAAAAGTGACAAACAGGCGGTCGTGTTCTCCTCAGAGACCTCAGGAATGAATACATGTCAAGCCTGACAACAGTCTCTGACCGGGGCATAAGGCATACGACGTTTGTAGCCTCCTGTCAGTTGTTGATTCGTTTGATTTGCAGGTGAGCGTCCTCCATCCTCCATGTCTCCTATTGTCCTGCGGTCCAAGCATAAGATGTTGGTCATTGGTGGATCGGGCGGCGGTATGATCACAACAGGGGTCGCTTTGGTAAGCCACCAATAAAAAAACATAACTAAACAATTGTTTAACACTTTTGGTTCTGTATTCACCCAGTGGGAATTGAACTAACAAAAACCCACTCTGCCAAGTAGCTTTGAGTACGCAGGGACACAGATCCGTGTTTACTCCTCTGTATGTTCTAAATGTTTAGGCCCCAACACCATCACCCTCACCGTTACTTTAAGTCCACCTATATTGTGCTGAAGTCGTGTAGTTGGTCTCCTCATGACCTGATTGGTTTGCCTCTCCCAGACACTGTTGAATCACCTGCGGTTTGGGAAGAGTCTGGAGGAGGCCATCGCTGCCCCGGTCGTCTATGTAGATCCTAATAACACACTAAAGTTTGAACCTGACTTTGACCAGGTAATTGCACACACACTGTGATCAGTCGATACAAATAATTATTATGTAATGCTTGTAAGGAGTGTTGTTAATTACTTCTGAGTAGACTGTATTCACCGATTTTTCACTTATTTCTTCGTACATTGTGTTGATGCTTCCGCGTGTCTGTACCGATCATTTCTTCCTCTTCCCCCCAAAGACTGTGGTGGAGAAACTGAAGGCTTTGGGGCACGAGGTGAAAGAACAGTTGGTCTTTTACAACGTGGTCAACGCTGTGGAAAAGGACCACAGTTGCATCCGAGCCGTTTCTGATGACAGGAAGAGTGGCAAGGCGGCTGGGTATTGATCAGCCAGATGAATGACAATGGATGTGGACAGTCTTCCCACTGTTGGATGAGTCTTCCCACTGTTAGATGAGTCTTCCCACTGTTGGATGAGTCTTCCCACTGTTGGATGAGTTTTCCCACTGTTGGATGAGTCTTCCCACTGTTGGATGAGTTTTCCCACTGTTGGATGAGTCTTCCCACTGTTGGATGAGTCTTCCCACTGTTGGATGAGTCTTCCCACTGTTGGATGAGTCTTCCCGCTGTTGGATGAGTCTTCCCGCTGTTGGATGAGTCTTCCCGCTGTTGGATGAGTCTTCCCGCTGTTTGATGAGTCTTCCCGCTGTTTGATGAGTCTTCCCGCTGTTTGATGAGTCTTCCCGCTGTTTGATGAGTCTTCCCGCTGTTTGATGAGTCTTCCCGCTGTTGGATGAGTCTTCCCGCTGTTGGATGAGTCTTCCCGCTGTTTGATGAGTCTTCCCGCTGTTGGATGAGTCTTCCCGCTGTTGGATGAGTCTTCCCGCTGTTGGATGAGTCTTCCCGCTGTTGGATGAGTCTTCCCGCTGTTTGATGAGTCTTCCCGCTGTTTGATGAGTCTTCACGCTGTTTGATGAGTCTTCCCGCTGTTTGATGAGTCTTCCCGCTGTTGGATGAGTCTTCCCGCTGTTGGATGAGTCTTCCCGCCGTTGGATGAGTCTTCCCACCGTTGGATGAGTCTTCCCACTGTTGGATGAGTCTTCCCACTGTTGTACAGCTATATAGTAACAACAGGGCTCTGATTCTGCTGCAGGCCAAACATGAGAGTACAGGCAGCATGTTTCCTGTCCTATTCCCGGGAACATCTCCAGGTGACATGTTGAACCGGTGATATCACAAAGAATATTTTTTTCGTAATATACCGGATGACTGAAGAGGTACACAATGCTAAGGGATTTAATCAAACCCAACGTAGCAATATTTATATAAGGCTCACACACTTTTGAATTTGTGCTCTTGAAACCTCTGTTTTTTAGTTAATGAAAGTTGCATATAATTAGTTGTGAAAACATGCACTGACTCTTTTATATATACCACAGTTGGACTGTTATATGTATATTTAATATCCGTTTGTCATGGGTCTTATCTTGTCTTCGCTGTTATGTTGTAATGTAAATGTTTGACAAGTGTCTGCTTGGAGTGAGCTGTTGAGATGAAAAACAAGCCCAATGATATATACAGATAAATGGCGTTGCTTAAAGATTCAAAATGCGGACTTCACATTATCATTTCCGCCAGTAGTTGTGGACGTGTTGGTCATGGACCAAAATCATTCCCAGTGTTTTTGCGTACTACGTTTTTGTATAGTATACTCTGTCACAACCTGTACAATGTTTAGTCCCACAGGGCATTCCTCGAAAGCTTTAGTGTGTTTGTTTGTCTGAACCAGATATAGCATGGCATTTTCAACCCGGAGGTATGACTGTCGCACTGTGCCATGACCTTATGAGAGCCATCTAGCGGAAATGCCACATTAACATTTGTCGCAACCGGGAACGAACATCCGAGGGGGGCGGAGAACACCAGGGGCCGAAACCTTGTGATTGGAGCCCTGCCCCTGCTTCCCCCAGGTGCATCATGGGAGCTTTTTTCTTTTACTACTGACAGTTTGCAACTATGCAGTTGAGCCCGTCACCCCGACGGTGAGCACTATATCTAATTGGTGGTCTGAAACGTATAGAAACACCCTGAGATTTAAGCTGACAGTGTGCACTTCAACCCCATTTTCATTCTATGATTTCAAACTCATAGTAATAGAGTACAGAAACAAAAACAAATGATCACTGTCAGTGTGTAATGAATTATGGTGCTCTCTATGCATGTACATATTAAACCATGCTTTGTTCATGTATACCATTGGAATATGTTTTTGCTTTTCTATGTTTTTGCAGAGGTGTCGAAGTCATTTCCTTTCCCACGTGTGTAGGTTAATGTGATGTGGTTTCTATGGTGTGTTGATTTAAAAAATGTACATCCAGTTTTTTTTTAAAGGAAGCACACACAGACATACACACTTCCAATAAAAAACAACATTATTCCAACAACTTTTATATTTCCTTTTTTAAGCATACACATTCAGATTATTGTACGAACATCAGTGAAAAGGTGAGCATTTGTTGCTAGTTGTTATTCCTTGTCTATTGTCTATCAGTGACCTCATGTTCACAGTGAAATATCTACGGTAATTGCCTTCGACAAAGGACACAACACCAAACAATAACACAAACGGTTACAACAGTAATCAGACATTATAAAAATGCAATCAGACAGAATACAACAGTAATAAGACAATATACAACAGTAATATGACAATATACAACAGTAATAAGACATTGTATAACAGTTATTAAACAACATTAAACAGTAATTTAGACATTATACCGCTGCAAACACACAGTAAACACCCTCACACATGTTCAATCAGATGACCATATTACTTCCATTTATTCAATTATTGGTATTTTATACATTGACTCGGTACTCCAGTACTTTGGATTGAAAAATAAACTGATGTGGACATGATGACCGCTGTAAAAACAGCTTTCATTTGATGATGACTTGAAACCAGCTTTAATTTGAGGATTTTTACATATTGGTGAACATTTCAGAATAAAAATGTATTCAGGCAACCACAATCATTTGGAGAAATTCACTTTACTTCAGACTAATTTAATAACATGAAGAGATATTTGTCATTTCAGCCATCTAGCATCAACTACTAAAACAGCAGAAACAGTCTTGGCAGCGAATGAAATAACGGCTAGCATGGTTCAGAAATCTCACTGTCTTAGCATATCCTGTATCGTGTTTTCCATTTTAAATCAAATCTTTCCACCAAAACCCTTTCATATATAATTCATGTTTTTTCTGCATTGATATGGTGGGAACAAACGAGTCCCTCTGCACGCACTGAGTATATCAAGCTAACTTGTTGAATGCATTTACAGTTTGTTGTACTATATATTGTGACCAGATATATAGTAAATCATATATTGTGTCATTGGCTGGCCCATCCGTCTGGCCTCCTGTCGACATTACAGTTGCTGCAATATTATTGTCCAATCACACAAATACTTTAACTCTAATTTAACAATAAAAGCGGCACCAAAATTGCAATACCTTATTAACCATGAACTTCACACTATCTGAAACCTCTGCAAAAAAAAACTACTACTGTAATACTCATGAATGAATGTTCCCAAATGCATCTGGTTCCCTAAATCGGAAACGACACACACAAAGTTGTGTAATTAACACTTTGTTCATCCCAACAAATCGAAGATGATTGCCTTTGCATTTTAACCTCAAGGTCATTGTGTCATTTTCAATTAATTTGAAACAATATGCAGCAAGGAAATTTTGAAATGCGTACCAAGTCAATACATATCATACATATCTTATTGTAAATGGAGCCTAGCTGCAGTTGGCAACTCCAACTATTACACGATATTAGAAAAAAATACCTCTATCCGGCACTATGCCAAGGTCAATACTGGTCATCAGAAGTGGCATTAAACCTACAACTGACATGTAACAGTCTAAACAAAAGACATAAACGCATGGAAATGTTAATGACGACAACGGAAAGGGATTCCATGTGGGTTACCCTCAATGCAAATTAAATAATTGGTTTCACCCCTGCGGGTGTTGGCTGTGCCTCAATACGTCCCACACGGGTCATCAAATGTCATGGATACGATAATGACTGAATAGCGAAATGAAGAGGTGAATCTCTTGAGTTTTCTGGCGACTGAAAACAATCGGCGAAAACAACACCGTCAAGTCCTACCCGTTGTCTTCTAAGACGATTTTGTTCGCCAGCGGGTATACAACAGAGCTATGTTCTGTATCATCGTTTACATCTACGTGGGCCATTCACAAGAGGACATTTTCGAACAGGGGGGAGCAGAAAAAGTCTTGACTTAGCAGTTTTGCCCGTGTCACGTGACGGGTGGTCGGCTGTATAGTCTGTTGAACTCGCTTCATGGCCTTTGTTGGGAGATTAACAGAGAGCACACAATGTGGAGCTAGGCCCTGCATGCCAGGGATAGTGTCAGTGACAGTCCTGGTTGTGAACCCGGTTGGGACCTACAGCAAGCAAACCAACAGCGGCTCCGTCGCTCCGCCGGCGTCATGCCGCTCCTCCGTCAAGCTGTCTGATCTCAAACCTTTGAGATTCGCTCCGTAGCTTCTACTTCCAGGAGGACGTGAGAGAATACCCTTTCCAAAATCATTCCGGCCTCCCTCCGATGAAACCGCACCTTGGTCCGAGGAGCGCCATCCGACAACACAGTAAGTCCCAAACAGTTGTCCGGTGTGGGGTTAACACGTAGATGGTGAGAGATTACTCGGTGGCCGTGCGGAAACTGGTGTGTCTGAACTGGTGTGTCTGACCCATGGTGCGGGGGAGGCAACGGGGAGGTAGGAACTGGGGACTAGCGCGTGGGAAGACCGTTGAAACACTGCCGTGTCACTCCAGCAGGTCACCTCATCACCTCTCGCAGTAGTGCAGGGTGAAGTCCTTCGAATGCCTTTTCCCCCCTTCTCCCCACGGCTCCGGCTCGTCTTCGTCTTCCTCCCCCGCCTCCTCCCCTACCTCCTCCTCCTCCTCGTAGTGGCTGGGCTCCTCGATGGAGGTCTCCATGCGGTAGGAGTACGGCTGACCCGTGTACTCGTAGATCGTGGGCAGACTGCTCTTCAGGCTGCATCGGCGTCGTAGGGCCACCAGCAGGGGTTGAGGCATGGTGAAAATGTCCAGGTTGTTGCCCAGGTCAATCCAGGCCAGGTCGGAGAATTTCTTGGGATCTTTCAGGATCTCCGTCAGGTCTTTGACTATGGCCAGGGTTAGCCGGTTCCCGTTGAGGGCCAGGGTGTTGAGCTTTTTCAAAGACCCAAGGGCGGGTAGCAGGACGCGGAGGTTCTCGTCCTGGAGCTCGGTGAAGCTGATGTCCACCGCGACCACGCTATCCCCGCTGTTCTGGAGGTAGAAGGCCACATGGCGGATGTCTCGACTGGAGAGGGGAATGCCAGACAGGTCCACTGTGTCCGTGGATACCTTTCTCTGCAGGGTTGTCTTGAGACTGTAAAGAGAGAAAAGTATTAGTTATTGATATTCTTGGACATGACTGCGCAATACCCTGCTAAATGTTTCTCAGGAAACAGGCACAGGTAGCGACATAAAGGGTCAGAGTGCTGAAAATCTGATCGAAATTGTTGTATCTATTTGTTAACGGGGAACACAGGCTTTGTGTTGTTTTGGTGTTTCCTGAATTGTATAAACGAGGGGGGTCGTGCTTGAAACGTTGACATAGATTCTTCAGGATGGGGATTTAGCAGGGTACACAGTGTAAGGACAAAACATCCCAAACATCCACCTCGTCACATGGACGGTGAAATATCCACCATAACACTCAAATAGAGAAAATCAGGATTTTGTACGATAATCTTCTGTGGATGAAAGCCACAGCTATCGGTAAAATACAACACACAGGAATTGTACAGGAATTGTGGCGGACATATTTGAAAGTCTCATATTGAAATATCAAAACCGGAGTCAACAAATTTTACTGGCGTCAAAAATGTCTATTGTGCTTTATTACTTCGGTTGACATAAGTAGTTTTCTGTGATTGGCAGGTCTGGTTTCCATCTGGAAGACATTTTTACGTACATTTAATACAAAGTTAGCGCCCTTTGAGGTAGCTTAAATTCTGACAGTTGGTCGGGGTATCATTGGATGTTGATGACACAGGAACATTTCATTAAGCTACAGAATCATTAGGCGATATAATGGTGCTACATTTGTGTATAATTTGCATATTACCCTGTGACACCCTTGACTATGTCCATTTTGCGCTTTACCAGTTCCCACTCTCCGTATGTGTCCACGGATAATGTTAATCTTATCGAAAGATTCGTATCGTTGTTTATTCATCAATAGGAAAAAGGACTGATTAAGACATCGTACAGAGTGTTTTATACTATACCTGGGGAATACCAGGTGACACAGTAGTGTGAGCTGTGCTTTCGTAGTGCCAAGCTGTCCACCGCAATCTAGGTATGAGCCTTGAATGTGCCACTGGCTGACATGTGGCGGGTAGCTATACAGGCTGATGTATATTGGCCAAGCGTGGCTCTGCTGCGGCTGGGATGCCATTGTCCCTTTTATGCCTAATGCACTGATCGGAGTTACTTCCTGGTCAGACATCCAGTGTGGAATAAATGGGTCGATGCAGATGGCTAGGAGGCAGGCATGTTGTGATCTTCCATACCCTTTCTATGCCTAGCAGGAATACCTGGAAATAGATTCAACTTCCCGTTGCGCTGATTTCTTCATAATTAAACAATGTTTTTATGTCACATCACAACATTGATAAGGGATCTCTGCTTCATCGTTATAAACGCCGTTGGACAGGATGATCGTAACAACGGCTGGACAATTAATTGTTGCATAAAAAGACATTCAACAGAGAGAGACGGCTTTTCTGTCCTTCGTCTTTGAGTAATCACCCGGTTGCTGACAGGAACAGAAACGTATTTTCCAAAAGCTCACCTCACAGGAGTGTCACAGCAAAGTGAAAATGTGACACTTTAATGTCAGTTAGAAATAATGGTTCAGTCTGTGGACTCAGTTCTTGCTACCGTACGTCCTTTTGTCCTCTACATATTCATCCTCTCGCTGCCTTTTCTTTGGCACATAAGAGTTTTATATCTGAATGCAGCCACAGCTCAGTTTAAGGTGTGAATGGGTGACATCCACCCAATCTCTGTTACACACACACACACACACACACACACACACACACACACACACACACACACACACACACACACACACACACACACACACACACACACACACACACACACACACACACACACACACACACACACACACAATCTCAGACAACACAATCTCTGTTACACACAATCTCAGACACACAATCTCTGTAACACACACACACACAAACTCACAAACACACACACACAATCTCAGACACACAATGACAAGCCCATTTCATCTCCCGGTTGTCTCGCTCTCTCTCTCTCTCGCTCTCTCTCTCTCTCTCTCTCTCTCTCTCTCTCTCTCTCTCTCTCTCTCTGTCAATTTAATTAACATTCTATTTAAAGGCTTTGTTGGTGGGTGAAACATTTCATTAACTTGCTTAAGCAATACACTCAAAATCCATGTACAGTATGACAACAATGTGCAAATATGTATTAATGACATTAATTGTAAACATTATTTATAAATATAATGACATTGTTAAGAATGTTTTGAGAATGCATATTATAATCATTTAATACAGAGGCATTTCTTATGTATCACTGTACATTACAAGGCTCAAGTCTTTGCCTAATCTGGACAGATTTCTCCCAGGGCAGTTAAAAGGGTGATTATCTGTTTTCTTGGGGCCATTATGACATTTTTGATTTCCACTTTCTCACCACATCTCGCTCCCCTGGCATACAGCCGACTATGTGGTTCTAGGCAAAGTCACTCGTATAATATGAAAGTTCTCCATTATTTATTTGCTCTCTTCACACCCACGGTGTGAGCCTCAGAGCAGAGATACAGTAGCACGTGAGGTCAGACTGATCACCCCAGGCCTCACCCCAGTTCTCTGCAGAACTCCTGCTGCCTGGCTGCAGGTCTGACATTTCAATACCTAACCAACAGAAGGGAGCCCGCTAGGTTGGAAACAGGTAAGCTCATTAGCTGTCTCCAGTGGACAGGGCCAAGTAGATGGGGCTACCATGCTTTGATGAGGCTCAGATATAGTGAACATGTATGCTAATTAACCTCACGCAAAGTAGCATACAAATCAGGCAACGTCCACTGGGCATTGCATGATGGAGTGATAGCCTACCTTCTTCTAGATCCCTTTGACATGTAACAGATCTCACAATAAACCATCATAAAAGCACCCCCAGACAATCATATGCCTCCACCATGCTTGACAGATGGCTCCTGTGTCTAACAAATGATATTTTTTGTGATCCAAACACCTTAAACTTAGATTGGTCTGTCCATAACACTTTATTCCCAATCTTATTCTGTCCAGTTTCATCTTCATCTTGTCTTTTTATTGGCCAGTCAGAGATGTGACTTTGTCTTTGCAACGCTGCCTAGAAGGCCATCATCCTGGAGTTGCCTCTTCACTGTTGATGAAGAGACTGTTTTTTGTGATACATTTAGTGTAGCGGCCAGTTGAGGACCTATAAGATGTCCGTTTCTCAAACTAGTAACTAACAAATTTGTCCTCTAGCTCAGTTCTGCATAGGGTCCTCCCACTCCTCTTTTATTCTGATTAGAGAAGGGACTGAGAAGAGAGTAGACAGTTTTTGTCAATTTCTCACGTGGAATAGCCTTCATTTCTCAGAACAAGAATATACATTGTAAGCCTGTAATCAAACCCACAATTGTAATGCTGCATTTACTCAACTTTTCTAATAAGGCAAGTTGTATTGCTTCTTTAATCTGCACAAAGCTTTTCAGCGCGCTACCATAATTACAAAAAGGGTTTCTAATGAATAATTAGCCTTTTACAATGATACACAGTATCTCACAAAAGTGAATACTCCCCTCACATTTTTGTAAATATTTGATTATAACATTTCATGAGACAACACTGAAGAAATGACACTTTGCTACAATGTAAAGTAGTGAGTGTACAGCTTGTATAACAGTGTACATTTGATGTCCCCTCAAAATAACTCAACACACAGCCATTAATGTCTAATTGTTTGTCTGGCAACAAAAAGTGAAAATGTCCAAATTGGGCCCAAAGTGTCAATATTTTGTGTGGCCACCATTATTTTCCTGCACTGCCTTAACCCTCTTGGGCATGGAGTTCACCAGAGCTTCACAGGTTTCCACTGGAGTCCTCTTCCACTCCTCCATGACTACATTACGGAGCTGGTGGTTGTTCGAGACCTTGCGCTCCTCCACCATCTGTTTGAGGATGCCCCACAGATTCTCATAGGGTTTATGTCTGGACACATGCTTGGCCAGTCCATCACATTTACCCTCAGCTTCTTTAGCAAAGCAGTGGTCCTTTTGGAAGTGTGTTTGGGGTCGTTATCATGTTGGAATACTGCCCTGCTGCCCAGTCTCCGAACGGAGGGGATCACGCTCTGCTTCAGTTTGTCACAGTACATGTTGGCATTCATGGTTCCCTCAATGAACTGTGCTGGCAGCACTCATGCAGCCCCAGACCATGACACTCCCACCACCATGCTTGACTGTAGGCAAGACACACTTGTCTATGTACTCCTCACCTGGTTTCTGCCACAAATGCTTGGCACCATCTGAACCAAATAAGTTTATCTTGGTCTCATCAGACCACAGGACATGGTTCCAGTAATCCATGTCCTTAATCTGCTTGTCTTCAACAATACATTTATAGTACTATACGGTACATGTATAGTACTATATAATACATGTATAGTACTATACAATACATTTAAAATACTATACAATGCATTTATAGTAGTATATAGTACTATACAATACATTTATAGTATCGAACAATATGCATACGGGAAAAATGATGACTAATGTTTTGGTCCAGCTGCCTCAGACTGTCAGACAGCCTCTTTCTCTCTGACAGTCCTGGCACCAGCTGAATGACTCAGTGAAAATAACCCCTTCAGCTACAAGTTCAACTATCAGCTGCAACCTAGTCTACTTTGTCCTAAATCAGGGTGACATCAATGTCTGTAGGCATATCAACATCTGGTTTGAGCTTGACTGTAGTGATGTAAGACAAGTAGACATAATATCAGCATCCTTCATAAGCCCCCTCTCTTACTCATGCTTCTGTTTCTGTCTGCCTTACTGCACATTGACCTCAGGATGAAACAAGACCACGAAGCAAAACGAGTCTCACACATCACATTGTGTTTTCTGGCGCTATTATTGATCTTTGTGGGGCTGGCAAAAGCCAATATTTTCAATCTTCAACCTAATGTTTTTAGTGTTGTTTTAGCTTCCTACTAACATGACAACGTTTTAGCTCGAAATGCTTTTTATAAGAACCGGGCCGTCTCGCGGGCAAGACGAGAATGACATCACTAGGTTTATTTACCCATAGTTAAAACTGTGTTGTTCACTGTGTCTTCCGGACTCTATATAAGCCGTTCACACAATGCATTGCAAGGTTGCAGTGTGTTTTGGCACAGGTGCAAGTTCAGAAGACGGAAATCACACAAAACGTCTGTCATTTCCAACCGTTGTCCTACAAATTGTACACCATTTGAAAGGAAAAAGACCACCTGTCAACAGATTTAGCCTCCGTGAATAGAAAGGTAAGCACATACGTTGTTGTACAATGGAGGGTAATTAGTACCTCAAAATTCTTAGTTATAATTATAATACAATGTAATATTTAAATAATGGATACAATATAGTCTGTTCAAGAAACCTTTGTAGAAACCATTTGTATACAGATGAACACCAAAAATCATTACACTGTAATCCCAGGTAATGTCTGATCCTTTTTTGTGGGGGGGGGACAGACAAATCATCAAACTACACTAAATTGTTAAATTATTTACTGTAAATCCTTCTTAAAGCAATTCCAAATGTTCCTGTGATGAGGGTAGGCGGTGAGAAGCTGGCAACATGGGCAAATACTATAATATGGGGCTTAACCAGAATCCCAGAGTCAATACAACTTCAAGACAAAACAAAACAATAAGGCACGACGGCCCACAAAAGTAATTAAAAATACCAGACGAACAAAACCAACTCTAAGCGTGAACAAAACAAGGCACAATGGCCAATCAAACGTAAATCTTAATACAGGCAACTCTCAAGAACAAGGCAAGGTAGTACTTAACTTAGTCAGGACATGAATAAAGCTGCGGATGGAATGACAAACAGCAGGGTCATAAGTACTGGTAGTGACAAGGAACAGGTGTGCGTAATACAGAGTGATTGTTCGGTGATGAGCAAAAGTACATTGGGTGGGAGTGTCTGGGTTAATGAACAATCAAGTGTGTGGAATACAGTACGACCGGAGTCACGTAGAACTATGCCCCCCATGTTTCACAGATGAGGTGGTACTGTGTACAGTGGATCAGGGCCATTTGTTTTTTCTCTCCACATGTTTTTTAATTTTAGGTATGTCTTTATTTAATCAGTTCATAGGACTTTGTTCCAAAACACTAAAGACTCTTTTACAAATGTACATATTTTGCTGTAATTTGTGGTTTGCATTTTGTTGTGTACCCTCCGAAGTTCTGGTGTACTTCTACTTCTAAGTATAGAGGCTGTAGCCCCTCCAGATATAGCCACAGCGACCCCTGACGAGATTCCAAAATTCACGTATACCAATGGGCAGTGCTGCTTTAATTCAACGATTCCCTGAAGTAAATATTCCCTTTGCCGGTCAGATTCTGTCTAGAGAATGAACATAGATGTGTCGGGTTTAGTATTTCAACACGAGTGTCAGACTTCTTACACAAGCCTGGTTGCTGAAGTATATACAGCATACCCTTGTACGTTTGGCAATATGCTGGATAGGCTACTTCTTACGGCCCTGGTCACAGCCAAACCTTCTAATGACCACATGAGCGATCACTTTTGGCTGCCATTCAATAGGACCGGGACACAACAGTTTCTAGACTGGCCAGGCAGAAGAGGAACCAGAAGTGTCAATCATTCCTCTGTGTGGTGCTGTTGTGACAGGCACTGCAATGGTTTGTGCACAGGCATCAGTCTCCTTTGACTCAGAACAAGCCATCTCCATAGCGACGGGTAGCCTGCTTACAAACAGTGCCAGTTTGGTTGGTATTAAATAGTTGTAGAGATGTAAGATCTATTGGCTCCTGAAGTTGCGTAGTGTTTTTTGTCCACAGCATTTATTCGCAAAGAAAAGTTATTTTGTGGATAGACGGTGTAAGCCGTAAATTCGCTAAAAGATTTACTCATTTTAGAATTAAAAAAGCAGCTTTACTCTTTACATGTGCTTTCGGGTTGGTTTTAATAGTTGTTCTGACTTCACAACTACAAAATGACACGCTGTGTTTGCTAATCCAAGTTTATAATGTTAACAAAACAATTTGATCATAGAAAATCCCTCTCCAATTAAGTTAGCTCAGCTGAAAATGGTTGTGCCTATTAAAGAAACAATACACTGGCTCTCTATAGACTGTTCAGTATCTGGAGCATCAGCTTTTCTGGGGTTGATTACAGGCTCAAAATGGCCTGAATCAAAAACAAATAAAGGCTATTCCATAGGAGAAATTGTAGAGAAACTGAAGATCTCGTACTACCCCCTTCACAGAACAGCACAAAATGGCTCTAACCAGAATAAAAAGAAGAGTGGGAGGCCCCAGTGCACAACTCAGAAAAAGGACATTCACACTGTCTAGTGTCTAGTTTGAGAAAATCACACCTCACAAGCCTACACCGTAATTAATGATAAAAAATGAAGACGTTTCGAAGTGACCCCAAGCTTTTGAACGATAATGTAGATGGATGGTGGTGTTCTAGACACGGCTAACCTTACTACTGGCTGAGATGGTGATCTGCGCAGGTTATTGTTTTAAAACTGTTATGAGATGCTATAGTGTGTTATCAAACTTGTTCAGTCAGAAGAATCGAGCTACAATGCATCACCATACTATTATCAGATTACTCATATGAAAAACTAAAATCATATTTAAAACCTCTATTTAGAGACTGTAACAACATAGGCTTTCGCCAATCTAAATGGATTTTCATTATCTGTGTTTCCCCTTTGTTTTTGATTGGGAAACACTGTGTTTTTGTCAAGTTATTCAATTTTGCTTCTAAAGACAAAATATGACTTCATTTTTGTTTTATTATACTGTTAACCATACTGACATTCTAACCCTTCAAAGTAATTTCTCTAAAAAAATGTCTCTCAGCATTTCTATTTGAAAAAGACTAGTGTAATCAGTGGAGCTTATTAGTTTCCCACTAAGCAAAAAAATTCCAGCATTTTAAGATGGGATTAAATGACTGATTACTGAGTTGTTTGCTCCCACTACACTTGTTCAACACCCACTACACCCACTTGTTCCACATAAATTTGCCAGCCAGTATAGCTCGGCCTGGACTAGGTGGTTAGCAAATCTTTGAAAACCCATCTCTTCAGCCAGAAAGTGATGAGTTGCTTACGTGTGCTAATGTTACGGCAACCACATCGGCCCTGAAGACTTAAACAAGTAGCCCAAGCAACAAGCTACACACGAGATGAATTTTGCTGTGCAAAAAGCCAGTGTTTATCTAAACAACTCTGTTTAGTACATAATGCATATCCACCTGTTAGGCAAGGAACCTACTGGTACTTAAGAGGGCACAATTATCCTGTCTGACAATGTTTGCTAACCTAGAGTAACAGACTGGCAGTTTACATATAATCACAATCAATCTGTGAGACAGATTTCGTATTGGCTACATTCTAGAATAGATCTACGTTGTCCCGTCACTTTGCCCAGAAATCAGTTTCCAAAAGCTTGGAAATTTGGAACAGTTATTATGTATAAATTGAGTGATAAAATAAAAAGTAATGATGTCGCTTACCACATACCGAGTCTGCCATTAACAAACAAGTATCAGTATAAGTAGCTTATTCAAATAATAATAACTTATTGACAAGATTAATTGGCTGGGTAAACTCCATTTGCAGTTATCTTGCTTCCGTTGGCAAAACATCAGCACAAACAAATATTTAACAGTAAAGATCACGTGTTCCAACGATAATACAATTCTGACAAGAACATTCATGCTTTCTCAAAATAAAAATAAATATGTTCAAAGGACCGTACTTCCTTTGTTGTTAATATCTGTTTAGCACTACACAACCCAGTAAACACCATTTGGTCTGTGGTTGTAATGGTAATTTCCCTCTTGTTTGACTCATTAGTATGTGTATTTATGTCCCCTCTTTTCACTGTTTGCTTCATGCTTAATGTTGTGAGTGTTGCCAGTTTGTTCTTTGCTCTTTTGTTTCGTGAAAGCTCTTTATATAATCATGAGAAGACAACTTAAAAGAAGCTCTGTGCCCGTGTTCGCCTTTCACCAGCAACGTGACAAATATAGAGTTTATGCTACATTCATTTTTCAAATATTGCTCGCCCCCTAAATACACAGTCAGATGTAGCAGCGTGTAAAGTTATGAAAAACATTATGGACAATTAGGTGTGAAATGTCACTGACTTGGACAACTATTACATTTCGTAAACATCACAGGGGTCCTCGAGGGTCCTTAAAACAGGTTTGATTGGCTGGCTAAGCCACGCCGTGAACTACACATTTCATTCTACTTTTCACGTATAGCAAAATTTTGGTTTTCAAAACAATTTCACTTCGGACCGCAGTTAGGGTCTTGTGATATTCAAAGTTGCGTTAACAATTGTAAAATAGCAAAGTATAGGCCTCTATGAGATGAACAATGCCATCGATCTGTACATGTAGACCAAAAGCAACATATTTGGACAGGGCAAGTATTTAACCTATCGGAGAACTTGTGAATCCATTTTCCATTGTTTTTTGTTCATGTGTATGTGATTTCAAGGTAATTGTTCTCACAGCGACTGCTGTAGTGATAGGGACGAAATTGGGACAATCTGGAAGTTTGGGGAGTTAAAGTTTGTGAAGCATAAACCTTATGTGTAAATAGAGTTGTATTGAGTGGCTTACCAGGCCTGAGACTTTCGTCTCGACATGCTCTGTCTGAGCCACTTGGAGTGAGGCGTCAGATGGTAAATCAGCTGTCTGCAGATCTTATCAGATGACTTGATGGTGTCAGCGTCTTTCTGGGGGAATAAATACATTCTAACAGAGTGTTCCCTGATGATCAGCAGCTTTATATCATTAAAGCAATGATGTTACGGCCCCTTCATTTGGAAGTACTTGATGATCTTTGTGTTTAATGACTTAAAAAGAACAAGGATGGAAATACAAAAATGTTTTGTTCTTTTGTAACTGTTGCTTTGAGCTGTTCCTGAACAAAACTATTCATTTGTCTTTCTGTTGCAAAGTACATTTGATCAGAAACAATGAGCGACAGAGTAGATAGCAAGACAGATGATTAAGAAATAAAGAGGCCAGGTACTTCATTTCATAAACATATTTATCTTGTTATTTCCTGCCTTGTCTATTGTGTGATGTCAGTACTATTTGTTTCCCTATCCCACTTTACATCCTCTTTAAAAACTAATATCTCTATACAAACAACATGCAGCTCTTCTAAATGAAAATTATTACCATTTCATGAAAAGCAGTTACATGTCAAATGTTGAAGACCTTATGGCTGTACTGAAACAGCGTCACATTCCAAGCGAAGTCTTACCTTCTTGGGACATTGCATCTCACGAGCCAGATTGAGCAGCAGCTCATGGGATATGGGGTCGACGAGGTTCAGAAATGCAGCGTTCTTATATAAGATGTCATTAAGGGATGCGCCTTCTAAACCCAGATCCTGGCAAAACAAACAAGATGGGAGAATGATTTGGAGTGCTTTTGACCACAACCATGCCCCTTGGTTTTCATGAATACAATTACTTGTGTAACTAAACATTAATATGGCATTATTACTGACTGACCAAACTGATGCAAACTATATTGTAAAATGCACGGAAGAAATACTCTAAATGAGAGACATATTTCCCTCCAGAAGTATAGGCCTTTTTATTCCAGTTGGAAAATAAATTTAAGTGAAAAATCTAATTGTCATTCTGTGATAGCTGAATATTTGTTCTTCTGTTGACGTCGAGTGAAGCCTTTTGTTTAGGTCTGCTATTGTGCACACATTCTAAACAGTTAGTCTAAAAACGTCTCCTGTGAACGGTGCAGACACACAGACATAAAAGAGTTGCAGTACGTAAAAATAGAAATGTCCAAAACATCACTGCGTAGTGGAATTATGTATGAACCCCTGGGATCTACTGTTGGGAGAATGTTTAAATGTAAACCCACAGTAAGCATTACTAGACACAGAAAATGCTTTTAAAACAAAGAAGTGAATCGTATTTTTTTTCTTAATGTATATTAAGTTGGCAGTTTTGTGTTTTTATTTTCTATTTTTTTATTTATATATTAATTTCTGTTGTGGTATGTTGGTATGTTTTGAGAGGTTTTGGTATTCAATGTGTCTGTAAGTAATATGGGTAGGGGGTGTGGCCAGTGAGAGTACAAAAAACCGTGTCATATGTATAGATTCTGTGAAAATATATTTTTACATTCAACCGCAACCACAATCAATGAAGTATCCTGGGGTGAAATAAAAAATTACCTACACCGCATTCCAATTTATTATGCGAATTAGATTTTACACAGATTTTCCTAAATAGTCGATGCAAATGACAGGCAGTCGAATTTCATTAAACGAACCACCCAATGAAAACAGTACTTTTTTCAAAAACAAAAAACTCAAAATGCACTGTTCCAAATTATTATGCACAACAGAGTTTCAGAACATTTTAAACGTCGTAATGAACTAATTTGTCTGTCATTTGTTGAATTTGCAGCATTAGGAGGTCATATTTACTGAAATCAAAGCTATTTCATCGAAACACTTCTTAACAGGGCAAGATACATGTCAACATAGGATCCATTCTTTGATATCACTGTCTAACAGATCTTTTTGTTTTAGAATGCTCCAAAGGTTTTCAATAGGGTTGAGGTCAGGGGAGGATGGGGAAGACACAGTGGAACGCGGTGTAAATAAAGGATATTTGAGATTTATTTTAACAAAACATTTTAGTGTAATAAGTAACAGGCCAGTGTCAAAATGAGACCTAGTTGCAGTTTCGTTTTTGCTGTATGACAATCCAAAATCAGGTAAGAGTCTAGAAACAGGTCAGACAGGGGCAAACCCGGTGTCAGGGATAATCCAAGAATCGTTGTCAAAGGGCAGGCAATAATCGTTCACAAATATGGTAATCCACAAGATGGATACAATGCTCAGAAATGCTTTCACATAGATCACAAGACTTTGCTAGGCACACAGGGAGACCTGGGGTAAATATACACAGATATAATGACAGGTAATGAGACAGGTGGGACAATAACAGATTATACGAGGGGGCGTGGTGCAACAGGAGGGCGGAGACAAATTGAACAATGACATTCACAGGGGGAACGAAGTCTCGAGTGTTCTTTGGAACCTTTCAATATTCGGGGGAGGAGGCACGCCGAGTTATGCAATTTAGAATAAATCAAAATGAATATATTGCTCCACATCTAAGTACGCATTAATTTTCTGATGATAACCAAAAATAAAAATACATCTGTTTTTATTGTCCTTTCAATTTAAATGCCCCAAATCAGTTTTTTTAACACCATAATAGTAGTCATGAAGCTTTGTGAAAGAAAATGTCATCAACATTAGGAAGTATTTTTACTATATTCACTCCCAACAAAAAACGTGCTTTCAAAGAAACAATATTTAGTCCACCAAGTGGCCAATGGTAACTCCAGTGGTTTTACATTCTTCTACGCCTGAGCTGGGATCACTTATACACACTCCAACATTTGTCTAGGGTGCTTTACAAAAATGCCTTTTATGGAGAGCCTGAACAAATTTCTAAAAAAGGCAAAGAATGTTGTATCCAGCTGTCCGCAATTAGGGAGGTCTGTTTAGAGAGGTATGCAGCAATTCTGTTAAGAGAAACAACATAAAGGAGAGCCCAGAATTAGATGAGACATCTCTGGACCAGCATATTCACAGCTTTGTTCATCACCCAATAGTGAAGTGCTCTAAGTCAACACATTAAGGCAACTAATTGCACCTTATGTGGACGATTTCGCTTGTATAAACTCCTGAATTCAGCTGAAATAAGCTCATATGTTTTGTAAGTAGTCTCAATTTCTTATGTTTCATGTTTCATGAAAAAACACATATCTGATATGAATTTGTGTTAATTGTGCTATTTTTAAGGTCAACATAAACGGACATTTAAACGGATTTCTGACTTGTTTATTTCACTTTTCCCTCATCTTAATTTTGTTTGGTTGACCCCCGTAACCATTGCCAATACATATGCAATCTCTTTCTCTCTTAGAAATTTGTTTAGTTTTGCATTTGCAATTAATTTACCTACCTGTTGGTGTTAATCAGATGCAAAAACTCCCAATTCAATCTGTTTCGATAATGAATCGTGGTCCAAGGGGGTAAATACTTTTGAGAGGCACTATAATGTAGCATTTAAAGGAGCCAGGCTTGAGTTTAGTTCGTTATGCAGTTTCAAATCCTGTGTTACCTACTGGCAAGTTCAATGTTCTCCTCTGTCAGTTGTATTGTGTAATAAGCTACAGTGGAATAAACTACAGTGTAATAAGCTACAGTGTAATAAGCTACAGTGGAATAAACTACAGTGTAATAAGCTACAGTGTAATAAACTACAATGTAATAAACTACAGTGTAATAAACTACAGTGTAATAAACTACAGTGTAATAAGCTACAGTGTAATAAACTACAGTGTAATAAGCTACAGTGTAATAAACTACAATGTAATAAACTACAGTGTAATAAACTACAGTGTAATAAACTACAGTGTAATAAGCTACAGTGTAATAAACTACAATGGAATAAACTACAGTGTAATAAACTACAATGTAATAAACTACAGTGTAATAAACTACAATGGAATAAACTACAGTGTAATAAACTACAATGTAATAAACTACAGTGGAATAAACTACAATGTAATAAACTACAGTGGAATAAACTACAGTGTAATAAGCTACAGTGTAATAAACTACAATGTAATAAACTACAGTGGAATAAACTACAATGTAATAAACTACAGTGGAATAAACTACAGTGTAATAAGCTACAGTGTAATAAACTACAATGTAATAAACTACAGTGGAATAAACTACAATGTAATAAACTACAGTGGAATAAACTACAGTGGAATAAACTACAGTGTAATAAACTACAGTGTAATAAGCTACAGTGTAATAAACTACAGTGTAATAAGCTACAGTGTAATAAACTACAGTGTAATAAACTACAGTGTAATAAACTACAATGTAATAAACTACAGTGTAATAAACTACAGTGTAATAAACTACAGTGTAATAAACTACAGTGTAATAAACTACAGTGTAATAAACTACAGTGTAATAAACTACAATGTAATAAACTACAGTGTAATAAACTACAATGTAATAAACTACAGTGTAATAAACTACAATGTAATAAACTACAGTGGAATAAACTACAATGTAATAAACTACAGTGTAATAAACTACAATGTAATAAACTACAGTGGAATAAACTACAATGTAATAAACTACAGTGGAATAAAAAGTGTAATACAGTGTAATAAACTACAATGTAATAAACTACAGTGTAATAAACTACATGTGTGGAATAAACTACAATGTAATAAACTACAGTGGAATAAACTACAATGTAATAAACTACAGTGGAATAAACTACAGTGTAATAAACTACAATGTAATAAACTACAGTGAATAAACTAAATGTAATAAACTACAGTGGAATAAACTACAGTGTAATAAACTACAATGTAATAAACTACAGTGGAATAAACTACAATGTAATAAACTACAGTGGAATAAACTACAGTGTAATAAGCTACAGTGTAATAAACTACAATGTAATAAACTACAGTGTAATAAACTACAGTGTAATAAACTACAGTGTAATAAGCTACAGTGTAATAAGATACAGTGGAATAAACTACAGTGTAATAAACTACAATGTAATAAACTACAGTGTAATAAACTACAATGGAATAAACTACAGTGTAATAAACTACAATGTAATAAACTACAGTGGAATAAACTACAATGTAATAAACTACAGTGGAATAAACTACAGTGTAATAAGCTACAGTGTAATAAACTACAATGTAATAAACTACAGTGGAATAAACTACAATGTAATAAACTACAGTGGAATAAACTACAATGTAATAAACTACAGTGGAATAAACTACAGTGGAATAAACTACAGTGGAATAAACTACAGTGTAATAAACTACAGTGTAATAAACTACAGTGTAATAAGATACAGTGGAATAAACTACAGTGGAATAAACTACAGTGTAATAAGATACAGTGTAATACACTGCAGATTACACAATGCCTAAAAGCAAGGGGGGTTGGGATGCTGGAGACATGACATGGGCTTACAATTGAACAAACAAACAGAACGGAAAAATGTACAGCGCTTTATTTTGAACCGAGCTGATAACGTCCTTTATAAATCCTGATCCATACTTAACGAATGAGCGGAGCAAATTCTGAACTTGATTAGGAATTCTCAGGCCATCATGCATTCGCGCATCTTAGCGAGAAATTAACCATGACTACATGTGCTGTCATGTGGCCAATTTAATCAACACAGATACTATTTCAAAGATACGGCACATTCAGTACAGATACGAATCTACCAAAAAGGATTTTCAAAACACTAAGCCCCTACTGGAATAAAAAAGGAGGTTATTTATAGTGTTTCTGGAACTGTTGGAAGCTCCCTGTCTGCTGTAACTGCAGATATCCATTACAGAGAATGGTCAGGCAGTAGATACAGAGGCATTATGGGAAGGGACAGGGTAGATGTGAAGCTCTAATGGCTACTTTAGACAGCAGAGTGGATGTGAGATGCTGCCCAGTCTATACCAAGCGATACAGGCGGGGGAACGGCAAAAACCCACGAGACAAGTGCGGCAGAGGAGTAATCATTCAATGACCTGTCAATGGAAGTGGCTCGACCGTGAGTTAGGGAGACCGTGGCTGAGGTATCGATCCGGGTTTACACATACAGGATTCCTACATGGGCTCCATTTCAACCCAACGTAAGACGAATGGGCAATGGATCAATTATTCCATAGCGTCAGGCCAAAATGCAATTACCACAGGTGTCATTATACTGGCCAAACGCAAAACAAATGAGAAAACTAAAAGTGATGTATCAGCATTTACTGTATGTCCATGTGAGGACCCAGTATCCAAAGCAGACCAGATTTACAGAGAGCTTCTAGGAAAAGAACCTTAACGAAGTCCAGCCAAAGTTAAGGAGACAGGCCACGACCAACATAAAGCCTCTGACCCTCTATGCTACCAAGCGTGGATAATCCCACCCCCGCCCCAATCCTGTAATCCATGTAGAGGCCCTTAGCAGCTCCTATCCCGGATGTGGCTACACAGTTTCCAACAGCCACAGCATTTCAGTATGCTAAACGAAAGTTAGCGCAACATCTTTTTCTTCAGCACATGACGGGTTCATAATTCCTGAAGATCTGTCTGCCAAGCGAATATATTTCACCGAAGAAATAATTGCCCAACGTCCTCCATTGAGCGAGAACCTCGTTTTATGTTTTCCACAGCCACAAGCTGGAGAGACTCATTGACCCTGTCTGAAAGAATGCATAGCAACCGACATAGCAACGGACATGAGAAGGCTGAGTCCAAGCCATTAGTCTTGGCCAGGTAAAACAGGAGCGTTCTCAGTATAAATTACTTATAAATAAATGTCCCAAAGTCTCAGAAAAAGCTAAGGAAAGGCTATACAGGGCACTTTGGCTCATGGATGTTTTATGTTTTCTAACAAACTTTCAGTGGCCCATGATACAAATGATCGTAGAAGAAATATGTTTTTAGGAAAATAGGAAGCCGCGATTTATTTTGATTATCTTCGTGTTGATTTGTGTATTAATTTCATTATGAACACCAATGAGCCTCTTTAAGAACTGGATTATGTCGATTGACTCACAACCTGCTGAACTGTTCTTAGGTCCAGAGTAATAAATGGACTGTGTTAGAATTGGCCTGGAATTGCTTCAGACTGTTCAATAAAAAAATCATGGCACTTTGCTTTTGTGTTGTACCCGGAGCATTAATATCATTGAAACAATTAACTGCTAGGCAGTCTTTTGAGAATTTCTCCTTGTCGTTTTTTACCTCAAAAGTGGACTTTCCCACCCTATCCAGAATATAATGACACCACAGTGGGAACCCTGCACAAGGTATTACCATAATATGCTATGATTTGACTACGGTCAAAAGTAAAAACCCAGCTTAAGCCAAAGCTATTTCACAAGACTTCTCTTATGTGTGGTGTTCACACATTTATTTGTGAGGAATGGTTTTAGAATAGTTAGACTGAACAATTAGACGTTTTAAGCTTCAGAAAATAATGTTGAGCAACACAGACAGACTCGATTGTTGCTTTCATAGTTCTTGCCTCATAAGCCCTGTTTTTTAGTTGTTGATGGCCCAGGGATCAAGTTCTGACCTCTCCGCCTGACCTTGATACAGCCAAACAAAGACTTGCATTGTTCTCTTTCACCACTGCTTTGGGATCCTGTCGAGGTCCTGGACTCCATCATGGCATGAATTATATTTCTATTCATCACATCTGAGCGTACTTTGATATCATCTTGCCCAAGAAATAGAGAGTGCTGAACAGAAATATTATATAGCGGAAATATTGAAAGTAAAGGATCCCAAATAGGTTGAGGTAATTGCCGCGGAGCATAATTGAACTGTTGAAATCAGACTGTCGGATCTTGAACAATACGAAGAGCACCCAGAACTCCTGTAGAGCGTTAAGTGGTGGGTCGGCACATTGCAAAGTCAATGGTAGAAATGTTGAACACTGCTGCCTTACCCTATCACACAATATTGACTCCTTGTGGTGGGTTGGGAGACTGCAAGCTAAATTTATGTTGTTGGCCTTGACAACGTGCTCTTCTTGAAACACATAGCTTTTGTCTGAGCATTCCTGCATGGTGGAGCAAGTGTGTGTTAGGAAGTAGAGCGGCTCGGCAGGATGTGCTAAGAAGGATTAAAGTCCTGATCAACTCACTAGAATCATCTGGGAGCTATTTTGACAGGGCACGGGAAAAGTCATGAATTAAGCACCGTGAAATTGGGATGAAATGAAAGATGGAACGTGAAACACTCGTCAGATAGCTAATTTCTGCAGATTCCCATCACTGGTGGGCTATCTTATAGTATGGCAATTTATTTTAATTCCAAAATTGGTTCATGTGAGCTAAATAGCTTTCCCATTGTTATCGTTTTGCTAAAATATGTCTTGGGGGCCGGAGTTATTGAAATTATCTTATATTTGTTCAGTATGACCTGACCCAATTCCTATATGTTATTTACAGTTCTGTGAATATCCAGCCATTTTAACGAGGCCTTTTACCTTTCTAACCCTGTCCGATAAAAGCACATGAAATGACAAGGACTTTGTATGAACAAAATATGGGAGTAGTGAGTCTAATACTCCCCCCACAACAGGTCACTCTAGAAGGAGCACCTGTGGCACTGTGTTTTCAGGAAGGCCTGTTTGAAATGTACGCCAAAGATATACTACAACATGAATACATGTAAAGATGTAGTCACAAAACATAAATATTGCGACCCATACATGTTAGTCTAAATAAGGCACGCCTGTTTGAAGTGCTCATTGCTCAAATCAAAGTGTCGTCGCCTGATTGGATGGTCCAAACACACATGATACGCAGTGCGCGCAGATTTGTGCGCAAAATGTCGTTGGATTATTACACAAACACACACACAAAAACACATATAGATATTTTCTCCTTACCTTCCTCAACAGTTTCAGCACGTCGGTCGCCTGGTCGACTCTGCGATCACGCAGCAGCTGTTGTATCTCTCGGATCCACGCCACACGCCTCACGTACGGACTGTGGTTGGACCTTCGCAGCATCCCGGGCAGTTTGTCGGATTTCAGCATCATTGTGAACAGAAAGTCTCCGCCTCGGTCGCTTTCCCCGGTGCTGTCAAGATGCTTGCGACGCCTTTTCGTCACATTCTCCCCATTGTCCAGACTACTCTGTCTGCTCAATCTGGAACCCATGTTGGCGTATTTATATCCACAGTTGTCTTTTGCAATTGCACATTGCAACCACAATATAAACACACACTGTCCAATCAGGAAAATGTGCAAATACTACTCATTCTAAGAAAACATATATATTATACCTAGTCTATATTGATGAATAAAGACAAATCGCACACTATCCCAGATTTACCAGGTGTTTAATGCCCATCTTGTCCACGCGTTACTCTATAAGAGCATATGAACACTCTGGTGGTCTGTGTGGCTCTCTGGTTATTTAGGCTTGTGCGCTGCGCACATAGTATAAATATATATATAAATATATAAGGCGTTTACGACACGCCCTAATTCTTCCTTAAGGTGTATTTGAATGCCCGCAAATCACACACCTTAAGCACACCCCTTTTGTGAATTTTCACCCTATTTCTATAAGCCTATAAACCCTCTATTTCAATAAAACAAAGAATTTACCACATATTTTGGATTTACAATAAGGCTTTGTTTTTTCCCATTAATTCAGTAGAATAGCCCTTGTGAATTCATCAGGGGTTTAGGAACAGTGTCTAAATCCAAAGCTGTTACAGGAAAGCTAGTTTTAGTCATTTTCAATCTGAACCAATGATCTCCAAACAAAACAACTCCATAATTGCAGAAAAAATAATACTAAAATATATTTCAAAATGTCAATCCAATATGCGTTTTTGTGTTAGCCTATTATGTAACATTGCACTTTGTATTGATTGTTTTATGATCACTGTCTCTATTTCAACAGTAAAATCAAAATGTAAGTAATTTCAACAGACAAATCTACATACTTTTTATTGCTTTATACTTTAAAGAAATACAGTGGCGTTTTACCTAGACACTGTGAGCCCATGTGATATGATGAGCATAATGACATATTGTGTACATACATCATATCAAATTAGTTATGCAAAATACAAGTGCTGTGTGATTTAGCATATCAGGGTAAAATTGTGTGGACTCCATTCATTATTTGATTAAAGTAGCATGATAATAAAAATAAAAACATAAAATACAATTCTTTTACAGCTTGTTGTCTAGGGTTCAACCCTTCGTTCTGTCTAGGATAAGATGGCTACCCCATTCCCTGCAATTATCCAAAAACCTCTTATCTCATCATCTTCAAGTGTTTTTCTGATCAAATGTGGTATGTCTGGTCAAATCAACATTGAAGACCATGTCAATAGATTTAAGAATCAGGCCTTTGCATGTTCTCAATCTGGTTATGAAAATTGAATTTTATTATAGCCTACAACTGATTAAATGTCGCAATTACAATGTTGGTTCAACAAGGAAGCGTACGCAGAAATAGTATTGTGAGCTTTCAGGTGTTTTTTTCAAAATCAAAATTTTTAAGACGACCAGGACATGTCAAGTAAAAACCACCATTTCAGTATAATTTGGTACTCAAAATAAAGGTATTTCTGAGGAACTCCTGTCACTTCTGCTGTCAGTGTGGATGTCTCTGCTTCACTGGCACCAAGGGCACTGGGCAGAATAATAAACGAGGCCGCGTCACAGCCTGGCTGCTACTGTGGATACCAGGGCGGCTACTACCCAGAAACCAATCACACAGCCCCTGACTGAGCTAGAGGGAAGGAATGAACGCAGTCCCAGACTGCATCAGTAAACACAGCAGAGCCCACTGGCACTCCTCTCCCTGCCTGGTTAGCTTGTTAGACTAGACAGCGAGCTCACAAAGAAACATGTGTATTGGGAGAAATAAACCATGTCATGGAGATTGTAATTCCGAACATCGGCCTCCGTTTCCTTCATGACATAATTAACGTTCATATGTTGATACGTACGTGAAATGTAATGTTTTTGACATTGTCTTAAGATGATGATGATGATGATGTCTCCTGCCGGACCAGCAAACTCCTTATAACAAGCTAATAAATGCAATCAATTAAGAAGGTACATGTATTACGTGCGTGTCTCACTGTAAGATGTGTTGGTGCATGTGTTGGTTCCCCTGGGCAGGAAAATGGTCAGGAAGTCCCTGGTGGCTGGGCTGGTAGTTTTGTTGGTGGCTGCAGTGGGAGTGTTCGTGGGGGTGTTCATTGGGGTGGGAAACAAGAGCCCCATCTCCCCCACGGACCATTTCTACTCAAAAGCTGCCGTGGCTGCGGATGCTGGAACTTGCTCTGAGGTGGGGAGGTTAGTGACTGCACACCGTCTGGCTGAATTTCTCCGATATGATAATATGTAAAGACTAAGACTTTTGCGCTCCATTACAGCCATAACGTGGAATAGAATAAAAATGATTTCATTTCAATAGTAATTCAGATCATTTTTTAAGAGAAATTTGGAAATGATGAGCAGTTAATTGAGGCCCTACGAAGAGCATTATATATGTGTGTGTGTGTGTGTGTGTGTGTGTGTGTGTGTGTGTGTGTGTGTGTGTGTGTGTGTGTGTGTGTGTGTACCCAGGGACATCCTGAGGAAGAATGGCTCAGCTGTGGATGCCTCTATTGCCGCCCTGTTGTGTGTGGGTCTCCTGAATGCTCACAGCATGGGCATCGGAGGTGGGCTCTTCTTCACCATCTACAATGCGTCCACAGGTGAGTCACTGTGTCTTCAAGGCTCCAGAAATGAAGAAACAAATCGGCTAACAAACACAACTTCCCATGCATTATGTATCACTGCTCGACAGGGAAGGTTGAAACCATTGACGCCAGGGAGACAGCCCCCATGAACGCAACGGAGGGCATGTTTGGCAATAACACCCAGCTTTCGCGGAAAGGTATCGGTTTTACTGTGCTTGAGGTACAGGGTAATCTACACAGATTCTGTAGTACAATCCACCTTGAGGTAACAGATGCAGTCATTAACAATGCATTAAAGTACACCCATTGTACTGGCAAATGTAGACATATATTGCTTTTGCAACCAGATTGTTTTAAGGCAGTATTGAAACTATATATAAAAAATAAATATCTGTTTATTGTTCACCAACATTTCTTTGTGTGCCAACATGTAATTACTTAAGCACAATTGACAGAGACACACATTTTATGTCCTATGTGGGTATAGTTTCAGCTATGCGCCAAAGGTGGTGAAGTCTTCTCTGTGTAACAGGTGGATTATCTATTGCCATCCCTGGGGAGATCCGGGGTTATGAAATGGCCCACAGAAGACATGGACGGCTGCCCTGGAAGGAGTTGTTTAAGCCAAGCATTGCGTTGGCACGCGTTGGTTTTCCTATTGGCAAAGCCCTGGCCAATGCCATCTTCAAGAACAAGGATGCTATTCAAGAAAATGACAATATGTGGTAAGGGACAGACAGGCTTTATAGAAAGCAAACACAGAAGAATGAAAATACTTTATTAGTACAACAACCACTAATCTACCTTTGAATGACAGCATGAATGATATCTGCCCTACAGAGACAGTACAAACTACGAATTTTGACAAAATAAATAAATATATTACATGTATTTAGGTTTTTGCAGCATTATCATTGTTTTTTAATTCCTAGTTATAACTAGGCAGACTGTTCTCAGGGGAATGCATTATTATCAGTATTTTTGTAAAGTATGTTGCATTTGGTAAAAATACAGATCTAGGGGTCGTGGTGAGAACGGTTTGAGTTAAATAGACTGGATTGTTAGAAGGGTGTTGTGTTTGTAGATGGTGGACCGTCAGAAACCATAGTTCTGTGTACTTGTAGACGTGATACGTTTTAGTGACATTTGAACAGCACACGATAAGTCCTATGCTTTTGTTTTTCTGTTCCAGCGAAGTGTTCTGTGACTCACAGAAAAACATCCTTAAGGAAAATGATATCCTCAAATTTCCCAAACTAGCAGACACCTACGAGAGAATAGCAGAGGAGGGACCTGACGTCTTTTACAACGGGACAATGGCACATACGATCGTGGATGACATCCAAGGAGCAGGTCTACTACATTTACGTGCAGTGTAACATTCTAACACATCTCATTATTCTTGATGTACATGCAACACATATGATCATGTACGCACCTTCCTGCTAAACTAAATTCCTTGTCTGTACACATTCATGGCGATTAAACAGTTTTCTGGTTCTGATCAGGCCAAACAGATCTGGCACTGTTAGCGGTGTGCTTGTTGAGTAGTTGTTCTTTGTGATTGTCAGGTGGGATTATAACGCTGGAGGACCTGCTGGAGTACCAGCCTGTGTTGAATGAGAATCCACTGAAGCTGACTGTGGGGGAGTACACCGTGTATGTCCCAGACGCCCCTTCCAGTGGCCCGGTCCTGGCGCTCATATTAAACATAGTGGACGGTGAGCTGACCCACCAAATAACGTGTTTACGGCAAACATTATTAGAAATGCTACAGACAAAGATGGATTAAAACGAATTGTCTGTTAACGGCTAACAAGGCTTCCCGGTTGGACACGCATATATAAAGTTATTTCATACGCCAACATGTTTTATATTATTTACTTATTTAATATGTTTAAAATTATTTGTTTCTCCTTAAGGGTATAACTTCACTGGCACAAGTGTTTCTACTGCAGAGAAAAAAACATTGACGTATCACCGCATCGTGGAGGCGTTCAGATTTGCTTATGCAAAGAGGAGCAGACTAGGAGATCCACGCTATCTCAACATCACCGACGTGAGAACCCTGACACCCCACTTCCCAATACGGGCTATCGCGCTTATCTATACGGTGCTTTAGACTTGTCTACCAACTACACTCATACGTGGTTGTTTGTCGCCTCACGGGGCGGAGAAACCAATTCCAATACCAAGTTGTTTTCCGATTCGTTTCACAGCTCATCCACAACATGACGTCGGACTACTTTGCAGACGGGATCAGGAGCAAGATCACGGATGACACCACTCATCCCGACAGCTACTACGAGCCGGATTATTTTGTCCCGGACAACCATGGGACAGCGCACCTGTCTGTCGTAGCTGAGGATGGAAGTGCTGTGGCAGCCACCAGCACAATCAATCTATAGTAAGAGTCCAACAAGGCAAGACCTCCTCTCTGGGACAATAGGACTGATGAATCCATAATGATACGGGGAAGATCACAGATATCCAAAGACAAATTATGAATATAGTATACATATGCTCCCTAAACTCTTACACCCCAACCCACCCCAAAAATGTTTTATATAGATAAGATAACATATGCTAACAAACACATACAGTTACTTAACGCCTATCATTTCCCATGTTCAGTTTTGGCTCAAAGGTCATGTCCCGATCAACTGGCATCATATTTAACGATGAGATGGACGACTTCAGCTCTCCGTACGTGACCAATGGCTTTGGAATCCCCCCATCTCCTAACAATTTCATCCAGCCTGGTGAGAATCGGAACTGAAATTAGTATTCTGAAATTAGTTTCAGCCTTCACTGGTTTGTTTCTGCGAATAGCTTTTGGTCTAAAAAGTGTCTCTCGGTTTTAGGTAAAAGGCCTCTTTCTTCGATGTGCCCAACGATTATCTTTGACAAAGACAATAGAGTGAAAATGGTGGTGGGTGCCTCTGGTGGAACCAAGATCACTACAGCGACTGCCTTAGTAAGTCCTTATGTATACACATAACCAGAGCTGGGATCCTTTGTTTCTACAAACATACTTGGACTTAAGTTTGTGGTGTCTCCCTTCTTGAACCACTGCCAGTAGGTTATCACCACTCCTGACCAGGACCACCCAACATGCCTTGTCGTTTCAGCGATGCTCCCACCCAGTCGGTCATAATGTTTTGACGCATCATTGTATGGTTATGTAATGTTCAGGTCAACACTATTGATAGATTAAAGCAACCTAATTCAACAAATTACACTTAAAATTAGACCTTTTTTTTTTACAAACAAACTGCCTCAATTCTCCCTCCTCAGAACATTTTTGTATAGGGTTTGCTAGAATTTTTGACTGTCAGGTTTTGAAACTCAGGGCCAGTTTATGGGGGCCGTAGAGACCACGCAGGGCATTACAGCCCTCTAGTAATTTATGTTTCATGTTGGCTTCCCAATTAGTGCAAGCTGCATTGTGTTGGCCTAATTGGGGAGCTTGTTTGAGTTTGTGTATGTGGAGGCCATTTTGTTTTTCAATGTGTTGAATTCAGTTACTCCCGTGACCGTCTGGTAGCTGTCCCCTGTTGATGTTGTAATTAAGTTCAGGAATAAAAGTAAAAATTTTCTGAAGAAGCTTTGCATGTGCGTCCGACTTTCAGCTGTAACATGACATTCATTCTGTTATAAGCTTTGCTTATGTGTTTTCTATCATTTTTGATTCTCGATTCCTGATCGGTTTAGCTTTTTTTAAGCTTTTTGACAGAAGACCTCACATTCACCCTAAAAAATTTCTTCCACAATATGAAATTCCTGGATAACTCAATTATGTCAAGTTGCCAGGCCCTGAGGCAACAAAGCACTTTTTGACAGTTGAATTATGCACATCAATGGTGGCAAGTGGCCAGTAGATCATGGTTTTGTAACAGCTCCCAAACTCATGGGCATCAATCTTTTTTGTGATATGTTGTGATAGTTTTTTGTTTATGGCCACACACATCCAGCGATTTTATAATCATTTGCAAATTACTTCCTTTCTTTTTGTAAAAATTAAGGATCCCTGCTTTAGCATTACATAAAAATACACTTGTAAAATCCATCTATCCTTACACAGTTATATTGTATTAAATTAGAGTGCTTCCTTTTCATATATTTACATAGGTGATTCTGAATTCCTTGTTTTTTGACTACGACCTCAAAACATCAGTGACACAGCCACGCATTCACAATCAACTCAACCCTAATATGACTGTAGTGGAAGATGGCTTTGAAAAGGTGGGTTTTGCATTAAACATAATTTTTTTTTTTTTTAAATGCCTATGGAAAACTCTGAATTCTAATCACTGTGTGTGTGTGTAACAGAGTGTATTAGATGGCCTGACACTGAAGAACCATGTAACAGAGCTGCTGATGACTCCAGGATCTGTGGTTCAGGCAGTGGTGCGACAGGGGGAGCGGCTCTGTGCCGAGTCCGACCCCAGGAAAGGGGGCTATCCAGCAGGGTACTGAGTGTGCATTTCTTCCCAACCCTGGAGCGTGTCTCCAGAAAGAGGCCTGGACAGAGCTATCTGCAATAAAATGTATCCTCAAGGAAGCACATGGACTAAACTGAAAAGCATTTCAAGAAAATGACTTCCCATCAATACCTCCTCCCTTTACAGACCAAGAATTGGCAGCATTTCTGCTTATATTTCAGCATTATTTATTATTTATTTTTGCGTTTTGAAAAAGTGAGATTGCAACTCTGTGAGTGGCATTTTTTTTAATCCTAGCTGCATCAAGAGGTCATCATTACTGATAATCCTGAATATATATGCAATGCAGTGGGGTAGGAGAACATTGGATGGAACGCACGGATATACAGTACAATATAAAATAGTTATGTCATTAAATATTAGCCAACGTATCATTAACAATTCTGTAATGACGAGCAATAATTGCTTTCGACAGAGAAAGTGCCATTATCAGAGATAAAGGTTGTCAAGGCTGTCAACAAAGTATGTCTCAGTGACTCAGTCCGTTGAACAAATCAAATAGTTGTTGTCTCTCGCGCAAGGAAAATGTCTGTAGGTTTTAATTACATACAATACTATTGTTGGTCGCTGATATTTTTCGACTTTCACCTCAGGTCTTAACTGGTCTGGTTAACAGATCTGTTTGTGCTAAAGCACAACACAATCTAGCAACAAGAGTTCATACCATCTGCCTTATAAAGATGTTGGTCACTGGTAGCTACATTTTTCTTTTCTTGAGAAAGCAGATTCTGATCTGTAGATGTAAACAGCGATTTCTGTCTTAATGATTCGATCAACTTTGACCATTGCCCATTGGGGCCCGTGGTTAATATGGTTAAATCGCACGAATATGACTGCTATTGATCTAAGCAAATGGTATTTTTATATATTTTTTGTGATTGAGATTGTTAAAAAACCCATAACTTGTTAATGTTTAATATCTAGTAATACTGTAGATATACAGTACATGTAAAGTGTATTAAAAAATATACATTTGCAGATATATTTTTTTAAACATGCATTGTTCTCATGCTATGCTTGTTATTAAACATGTAATACAAATCATATTTTGAAATTACTCAGTCTCTTCCCCATATTTTTAGAGACGATTACATTAATTAATTACTGTAACTTAAGGCCTGCTGGAACACTGTGGTATCAAATTCGTGATCTTATATACATTTTTAATAATACTTAACAAATCTTGGCAAGACCCGAGACGCCAAGAGACTATGGTGTGATGAGACCAGAATCTAGCTTTTTGGCTAAATATTATGTTTGGTGCAAGCCAAACTCTCATGTCGTCCTGAGAACACCATCCCAGCATGGTAGTGGCAGCATCATGCTGTGGGGATGCTCCTCTGCATCAATGCCTGTAAATCTTTGCATCCATGTACGGACAAATCCTGGAATAAAACTTGCAGAAGTCTGCAAGAGACTTAGGAGAATATTTTTCTCACAGCAGAACAATGACTCGAAAACAGAAGGCCAAATCAAAGTTTCTCAAAAACCTAAAAGTTCAGTCCCCGGATCTCAATTAAAATGAGATTGTGGAAAGAGTTGAAACTTGCTGTAGACCAAAGGTCCCCATCCAACTTGATACTGTAAAGAACAAGGAAAAATGTCTGTGTCGAGAATGTACAAAGCTGGTAGAGACTCAAGGCTGTGATTGCTACCAAAGGTTCATACAAAGTATGGATTAAAGGGTGTGAAAAGTTATGCAATTAATTATTTTCTGCATTGTTTTAGTTATTAATTCAAAATCATTTGTAGATACATTTGTTTCACCATTGCATCATGGCCTTGTGTTGATCACTAAATGAATACATTTTGATTGCTTCTTGTAATAGTGAAAGCGACTGTAAATGCAGTCTATAGCATAATGAAATGTATAGATAACTATAAACTAATCCAGTCTGGACTATGGCAATCCCCTTTTTGTCGTCGCATCGTATAAATGCTGTGTCTCATATTATCTACACCTCCCCCTGTGGAACACATCAATCCAGTGTTCCCCAGATGCTCACCCATTCAACAACGCTTTACATAACTCAGGAGTCTCTGTCAGCCCTACACAAACACTTCACTCTACCAGGCAGCTCCATCACTCTTCGGCAGTACCACAGCAGTCTAAAACCGATCCCCCGACCAGATGACCCCCAGAACGGCTGTTTATTTCAGTCAGCCTCTGACTCTCCACAGAGACAAATGAGAGCACAGTGAACTATGCATATATTAACACATAGGGCTTCTGTTCCATGGAGGCCCCTGATACAAGCTGTTGCTAAGCACACCAGTATAAGTTCCCTAGACCACACACAGGACCTTAGCATGTGTCTTGTACAAGCATACCAATAAACATATGAATGCTAAAGTTGTAGACCTTTAAATTACTAAGATATTTCATTAAGTCACACAACTAACAAAATGAATAAACAATGTTTAACTCAGTTCCCCAAAATGTAGCGAGGTTTTAGCAACCATGAATATATAAATTCAGGACAATAACATGATGTTGCTCCTACCCTATCTAACACATACCTTAAGTTAAGGTAGTTGCTACTTATTTAAATGTTTCTACAATACCGTAATAACCGTAGTACTAATACAAGTTACATAGGTATAATAAATTGCTAGTAACTACTAGCGTGATTAGGGTTGTAGCTGCATCGATTAAAATCATAAAAACCTGACACTATGTATATAGCATTGCAAATGACTTGTAACATAATAAATCAAACCATTGTGACTTTGTTAGAAGGTGTGCCCTTTTACGTTGTTGTAACCTGGTCCTACTACATTGTTAGACCTCAATTAACCTATGTGTAACCTGAATGTAATGGTAGCAGGGCTGACTCATGACTACATGGGTGAGTAATTAAAATGGTCATTAACAAGTGACTTAACACAAGTGATTAAACATGTGCAATAAACATCACCAAGTAAATGTGTGCTAATATGTTGTTATAAACCTGTTACAACGTAACGGCATTGTCATATCTTGTCTCAGTAGTACAGGATACTACTGTACAAACATTCAAACAGGCTCTGATATCACTGTAATTTCATAATTGACAGAGTTCTATCATCTGGTCAGGGTACCTACATAGGGATGTTTTGCAGCAGGGTTTATGTTCCCATTTGTTCTGGAACCAGCTGGTTCCCATGCATGACCACGGAGCTCCTGTCTAAGCCAACAGGTTAACATGTAGGTGTCACACGGTGTAATGCATGTCCGAATAGGAAGTATTTGTAAACTGAAAACTACATAGGACAGCACATTGTCCTATCAAGGTCAATGGATGACCTTGCACCTGACGAGTCGCAGACCCCTGAGGTGCCCCCTGTGTATAGAGTGATCAGGCAAAGACCGACACACATCAATAGGTTTGGGGTTCGCACACGGCCATACATCGATTTATAGCATTTTCACAAAAGGCAGAGGAGTCTGTCTGTGCTAACTAGCTATTCGTTGTACTGTAAACTACTATGTGTAACAGATTAAAAACACCCAACATATGTTGTCACTAAAACATTGTATCTTTGGCACCTGTGTTAAAGCATTACATGTTTGTAACATTGTCATTTTAGTGTTCCCTAAAATATGTCATTATGTTAATATTTTAAAATGATTTTTTAAAACACAAACATCTGCTATGAACTCTCCCTTAAAGCATTTTTGCTTGATGTGTTCAATTTCTTGCAGTGGCAATTGTAGAGAAAAACTAAATGCATTACTGGCATCTCGCCTACACTTTCATCCATATATTTATCTGAAAGCATTGTTTATTATTCTGTCATAAGCTTTCATTGACATCAGTCAAAAGATATAAACACAATTACCCATCAAAGTGACTATAAATGTGCCAAATAATTTTTGGCTAGATTTATCATCATATATTTTTATTTAATTAATGTTCAGAAATGAACATAGGCCCATTGAACATTGCCCAGCAATTGGATAGCCCTGCAGCAATGCAACTCTCTGTTACTCAAAGTCATATTCTTTGCATGTGTACATCTATGCAAATACTAAATGAATGGAATTAGATGCAAAATCAATGTAAAATTGTGTCAATGCACCTGACCAGGTCCTCCTTTCATAATAAGCTCTGGATGCCATCTAGTAGTACGCAGGCAAACATTTAAACATTGAAGAAAAAGTCATTTACTGGTTTCCTATTTTGCAGCACACTAGAATTCAAAATAATTCAAAGTGCCTGAAACAGTTTATTTCTCTGTAGTCTTTATCACACGTAATGCATCAATTTAAAACAAAAGATAGCATAGAATGTTAACGCCACAACGAAGACAGCGTGTGTCGTATACTGCGGGCCGTCCGGTAACGAACGCTCAGAGTCTCATGGCGACGGCGGCCCCCGGCACCTGCAGCTCCTGGTTCAGGAGGCGGAACAGCATGGCACATTGGTTCCGCTCAGCATTTTGTCCCAGGGTGTGGTGCAGCCGAGCCTGCAGGTAGTACACATCTCGCAGACGCTCCTTACAGTCCAGCATGGAGAAATAGGCTGCGGCCTCACCCAGTGTCTCGACAGCCAGGCCCAGAGCTGGAGGAAGACGAAGATGACGAAGAAGAAACTGAATAACAGATGTCTGACGTGTAACTGAAAATCGGTGAGTACGTAAGACAGGCTGGATGAAGACATTGTGGTTTTATGTCAATTTAAACTGTTTTAGTTTTCGGGTTATTTAGGAGCAAAGTCTGTAGTTTGGTTCCAACTGTGTGGAAGATGTCTTTGACTGATGTAATTGAGTGATTTAGTTAATTCTCACAGAAAACTCATAAGGTATTGGAGTGTGTGTTACCGGTATGCCTCTGGCAGTCGGGCTGGGCTCCAGCTATGGTTATCTGACAGCGGGCTGCCAACAGAAGTGCTCTGCCCTTATCCATGACAGCTCCGTGGGCCAGGACAGGCTCCATAGCCTCATGAAGGACACCCAGGGCCTGGTCGGCCACTCCCAGCATCAGCTGACCACAGGGATAGAAAGAACAGCATGAATACTGTGGAAGTGGTTTAAAGATTTGACAATGTTAAAATACAGTGTGTGTGGGTGGTGCTGACCTGCGTGAAGGCCAGGTGTAGGATGGTCTCAGAGGCCAGAGCCTGGAGGTGGTGTTTTCTGGCCAGTGACAGGGCCTGAAGCAGGAGAGGAAGGGCAGTGGCGAAGCCTGATGACTCCCAATGTAACTCTGCAGTGGCCAGCATGACCCTGCACAAGGCATAAACATGTACATGTTAAAACAAGCCGGTCACTTCATAAATAGTCAAGGGCTTGACAGATTATGGAGACTTTTCTTGCCCACCTGATGATCATCTCTGTATACTTGGTCTTTTCACAGTAGAGCTGCAGCCTCTGCAGGATGCTGTAGGCTTCTGTGGTCCGGTTCAGGGCCTTCAGCACTAGAGCTTTTCTGTCAACCCCCACACATACAGTCAGTAACATGGAAGGGTTTCTCTGTCCTTAGTCAAGAGTTGTTCTTACCTGTAGAGACCCTCTGTTTTGTTCAGAGCTGCAATGGCTGTGACATGAGGTTCTGCCAAGTGGTATTTCCCGTCATTCATAGCCCTGTCAAATTGGATCTTGAGGTCACAGAGCATCCACAGCTGGGTGATCGAGAACACAAACCATTAGAATTCCCTGTGTTTTACTACAGGCCAACTCTAACCAGCCAATGCCATTGCACATTGAGGAGCCAGTGGTCTCTGCCGAATAAATCAAAGGAAATGTCCCAAAACATGATGATTAAGGGATATTCTAAAGTAGACAGTGAACGATTTGAGTTCAGATCACCTCACCTTGGCATGTTGGGTGTGAGGAGGAAACTGGTCCTTCAAATGCTTCAGGATCTCAGACACAGCCCCATACAGGCCCTTAGTAGAAACATGAACTAATAAGTGATCTTCATTCACAGCCAGCACCAGCACATTAACTTTAACCTGGATCAAATGAAACAGCCCTGAGGGACTTAACGAGGCAGGACTGAAGCCAGAGAGACAATAACAAAGGCAGAATGGGGTACCAATCACCTGCTCTGCATGCAATCCAGCCAGGTGGCAGAGGACCACGGCAAATGCCTCTGTGTTGTTCTGATGGACCCCGAAGTTGACCTGTTCCAGGCTGCTCATATTCAACAGAAGCTGGGCCTGCTGTTGAGCCATGGTGCTGGAAATTATGTAAAACATTAATCACCGTTCAAAAAGTTTACCTGAGTTTACAGCAACAACAGTTTGCATTCAAACCAACCCTCCCATTACAGCACACTTGCTATAGGCACTTTCACCTTCGATTGACCAACTGACAAAGTAAAATAATTTCTAATCTTTATTCATATAGAAAAAGCATTTTACTAGGAACATTAACTCTCTACTACACTACAGGTCTTGATTTTGCAGTCAGTACGTTTGTTGGGCTAATCTGTCAAACCCATGCTCCAGCAGTTCACGTCCACCAGAAGCAGCAGTCCAGAACATTATATCAAACTCAACTCTGTTTGGATTGCTTATGTTAAGTGTGTGTTCTTATTGTCAGCGGCAGGTTGAAAGAGACCCACCTCTTACCGTACATCCTCCATATGGATGTAGTCTGAGCCAGGCTGATGTCTATGAGTTCAGACAGACTGTGCTTCCAGTGCAAGATATCCGTTTCCTTCATAGCGTCCATCAGCTCATGGGCTGTCTTACCCTGGATTGCCCCCTGCTGGACCAGGGACTGAATGCCCAGAGATGCCAGGTACTATAGGGAAAGAGCATTGGAAATATTAGTGGTAGTAAACAAATAATTGTATTGCATATATCTGTAATAGAACCTGGCGTGGTCTCAAGTGTAATTTCTTCCATATCAGAATGAACTTTGGTTCCAACACAACAACTGTAACTGTGGTTCAGAATAGTTGGGAGAAAACTAGTCACATAGTGCTTTTTGTCACCATCCTCCCTAAACCACCAACTTCTGCAAGACTAATACGATTGGAGGATCTGCACTTATGTCTACTGATCAGGATTAGCAGATAGTCAAAAGTAATTAACGTGTGATGTGACACGACAGCCATCGCCAAATGTCCCTCTCTTGTATGGTGCTTTGCAGCAACCTTGGGGACTCCTGGCCAAAGTGAGTAGGGAACAACCATTGAATAATGCCCATGTTGCAGTGAAGCACTACAATGCAGTGCCTTAGACCAGAGACCCAACTCATATCCCCTTATTCTTACCGGAAGACTGAAGTGAGCAGCCATTTTCACAGAGTCCTCAGTAAGCACAGAGCTGTCAGACCCTTTCATCTGTTCCAGTGTGTAAAGCCAACTCTGAAAAAGGTAGAAATGCATTCGATAACAATTACACTGATACAGCATGGTGATGATCAAAGACAAACCACCCCTCTCTCCAAAAACGTTAGTCGGTGGTGGAAAAAACATGCAAGACAAGAATTGCACGAACATGATAGGTCCACACTGAATAACAGAGAGCATTAAAGTTTACTGTATGTGTGATACACAAACTACCCTTGACCACACATTCTCTTGCCACAGCAGGTCATACACAAACGAAACGCTCCTACCAGACAATGCTGCAGGCACACGTGGTCATTAGACTCCTGGGCGATGCGAATAGCTTCCTGTAGAGCCAGGTCAGCCTGTTGACTAAATCAACAGTCGAGTTGATTTTCATTCTGACATTAATATGAAATAGGCACGCAATATTAACTGACACTTCCACATGGACGCCTGTCACAACTCACTAGTGTCCGAACCGACAGTGGAGGGCTGCCAGGTTGAGGGCGGCGTAGCGAAGACTTCTCCCGTAGCCTTCGTCCCCGTTGCTCTTGCCCTCGCTCCCCGACAGTATGAGGCGGTCGAAGTAATGTAACAGACTGTGGGTGGAGATGAAGATGTCCTGGACTCGCATGCTGTTCAGGTAGCTTAGGTAATGCTGCAGAGAGAGAGACGAAACACCTGTCTCAGACCAACTCCATTGGCCTGAAGTAACCATTTCCCTAACCCTCATGTCAGTTCGAGTCTACGGTAGACAGTACAGCCTCACCGCCTCGGCAAAGTCAGGGTTGAACTTGAGCATGTTGTTCAGCTCGTCCTGAAGGGCAGCCGGCTTTAAGGCTTTGTTTTCGTCGTTCTTTAGAAGGTACGCCTGTCTAGCGAGAAAGTACTCGGCTTGCTTCTGCGAGAGCGGACCTCTACTCGGCGCATCCTCATTTCTATCAAGTAGAAAGATTAAAATTAGGACAACGGGAAACATCTCTAACAACAGATAAGCTAAGGCCACATCACATTAATGGGATCCACATTAACCTTAGGTCAGACTCGTGCAGCGTTGTGGTGTCCAGCTCATGCTTCTCCATCCTCTCCCCCACAGTGTCCTCGTTGCTGGTGAGGTCCATGTCAGAGTTGTCTGTGGCTAGGCTGGGTACCCCTACCGGGCCGGCACCAGGCTCGGCGTATTGACTGTGGTAGTACTGCTGCAGAGCTTTATACAATTTGTACACTTGGCTGAAGGACAACTTGTTGTAAGCCAGAAGCATGTGCCTCATGAAAAGACCTAAAACATACCGGAGACAAAGTGATAAGAGACTGACATCGAGCATGAACAATTCGCATACGACGAGTAGACAAACACCTCCTACGGTTCCTAGGATCCAACAGTTAGACCTGTGGATCTTATGATGTGTACTCACCGACCACACTGGTCTTGTACGCCTCAGAGTCGATAGCCCTGAAAGGAGTGGGGAGGGTGCCGAAGAAGTATTCCATATCCTTAAGCTCCCCATCAGCCATTTCATGCAACCTGCAAAGAGGTTCGTGTGTGTGTGTGATGACTGACCAAAGAACATGCAACACAGTGGCCCAAGCCGGAGTAATTGAGTGCAGAACTCAGGCATACCGTAATTTGACAGCATATGCTGTTTGAGGGCAACATTCTCCCACGGTCTTCAGAAACTGTCCAAGAGTCAAGTCTGGACCCTGATAGAGACATAACCCTAAGATGAGTAGCATGACGTCAACAGCAGAAGTTAGAATGTTTAAATATAAACTATACAAACCTGTTGTAGAGGCAAGAGGAGTTTGTTAAAGCGCCTTCTCTCCTGAAGACCTATTAGTTTTGAAGTAGTCATCTCGTACAGCAACGCCAGAACAGATATTTTATAAGGTGTCACCCAATCCTTAATGCCAAATACATTGGCATGGACCACCCCATTGGTCATCATTGGATTGAAATACAAACTTTCATGTACACTCGCCATTGTTTCAATCGGAAAGTTAGGTAATGATCAAAATTGTAAAAAGCTACCTATCAACAAAGGTAAACATTTAACAATTCGCAAACCATGTTATCGAACTTACTAGCTAGCTACAGTAGTTAGCGCACAGCTAGGCAGATTACAGTTCTAGCTAACCATAATAGCCCAATATTGCTATTTTCGCAAGCACCTTTGCAGCCAAAATCTAATTTCCGTTATATACAGTAGTATTTCAGTGGTATTTTCTAGCCGGAGCAAACTACGTTTAAAAATGGCTCTGGTGACAAAAGTAGTAATGGCACGAATCAGTTGGCAATACTGATTCGACACAATTGTACAGTCTCGATTCAAAGTAGCAATACCACGTGACGGATTGCGTTTGAAGGTTCTGACCCATACAAACATGTTTTATTTAACATCATAACAAACATCTCTTGTTGAATATATATATATTTAAATTGAGTTAAAAACATCTTGGGGAAAAAATGAAAATAAAAAGGGGGTTCTTAAGGTAGTACCCATACACACATATGACAGGATTCCCTGCCACTTTCCGAGATTGAATATATATATATATATATATATATATATATATATATATATATATATATATATATATAGTAACGCTAATGATCACTCTTTTTTTGTTGAAAAACACATTTTCTCCTAAACAACATAATCCTCGATAAAAACGATACGATTACATATAAATACAATAATATCTGTAATGTTTTGCTTCTTGTTTATTTAATCTTACTGTTGAGTATTTCAGCTTGTTGTCCCCATAGAAATACCTTGTTTATGGTTGTCCCAGCATTACATATTACCCAGGATGCTCACTGTTTGGCATTGGCAACTGGCTAGGTTCCACACTCCATTGTAGATGGCCCCTAAGCAGTAAGCACTGCTAGAAACTGGCCCTAGCATATTTCTCTCCTCTTAATTCCTATCTAGAGCGGATGCAGTCTTGATTTCCTTCTGAAGTTTCGGTCCCATTTACAAAAGCTGGCCCGAGATATGACATGAGGGGACGGGTGAACAACTTATTTCACGTTCAGGATAGCTGATCATTCAACAGTTAATTGCAATCTGGTCACGTGTGTATAACGCTGGGGCCTGCAAAGTGTCAAATTAAATTAACATGATTACATTTTATCAGATTCAAACCTAGTTGGGCAGGTTCCTTGGGAGGCGGACAGCTGTTTTGTGAACTGTGTAGTGATCATCTTTGCCTTGATTCACATGCAAGCAGAGCAGTGGAGGGGAATCTTGGGCCCACTAAAAAGCCTGTGCCCCTGCATAAAGGCAATGTTATATATGATATAATAGTGAACATTGGACTCTGCGAAGCCAGATGCACAAAACACTAGGTAAAGCATACAAACAAGTCCAGATTTTTTTTCCATCTCAAAAGCTTTCTGTGCCCAAAAGTGATATGTTTCATGCAGTCAAGTTTATCCTACAGCTCGTTCAAATTGTTAGTGATAAACTCAGCTTGAACCAAATTCAGAATTGGTTTATGTGCCATTACTTAATGGAGGCATTGGGCCAACACGCCAAAGATTTAGAAGCGAAACGATTTAATACACCGATTTTATATTGTAAAAAAGTATTGTCCTCAGTTCCAAGTGTCTATTCGATCACCAGCTTCTTGAGCTTGGTCTAGGGAGTATTCATTCCGCAAAAAAAAAATTTCGTTACAAAATGTTTTTTTAAACAGATTCTGCATTGGACAAATTTACGCAGGCCTCTCCCCGTTTCGTTGTGTTTAACAAAATGGGAGGAGCCTACGTGATTGTGTCCAATACAAACTCGTTTGACAAAACGTTTAGTAACTTGACCATTTGGTTAGTTGAATGAACACACCCCAACTCAAGCTCAAGTAGACGTGAAGACTTGAGAAAACCTCTGTTGTCGCAATGGTGGTAATACCATCTATTAGTTGCCACAAATTCCACAACCAGAAGTTGCTATGAAGGTACATTTTTCTTTTACATTTTTTGCCGTTATATTTCTCAGGGTTACTTTACTAATTGATCAGTAGATAGTCGCTGTCAAGCTAGCTAACATTACTGTACAGTTGACTGTCAGAGTCAACAAACAAGGCTAGCTAGCTACAATAATATGCAGTAGCCTACCTAGCTTGCCCAATCTGGTTTGTTTTTAATGAAGGAAAAATTCTTAGTTACGGTTAGCGTCTTCGCTAATTATCATTCGTCATTACAGGGTAGTTTGTTCAATAATTTAAGTCACAAAAAATGAAGTACGTATGTATGTATGTTGGTCCAGCAACAGCTAGCGAAGTGCTTGGCAACCAGCAAACGTAGATGCAGCAAAACGTTACAGAACTAAACATGATGTAGTATGTAACGTTAAACAAAATGATGTTGACTAACTTACTGGCTTTACTTTATTCACTTATGTTAACGGTATCATAGGCAACCACAACTAGACTAGTCATGCATTGCCTCCACAACAAGCAGGTAACCAGAATCAAAATAAGCTTTTTGCCAAGTAAGATTGCAAACAAACAGTGAATTTGTTCTGGCCCATTAGTGCAATAATTTATACACAGATAATAAAACAAATTATACAAACTATAGAATTGAAATTACCCGGCTGATGTAATGTCAAAATATTGCAAAAGCATGCGATATTAATATTGCCATTCAGTATTCAGATATTTTTGTCAATTCAAGTAAGTGTGCTATCTAAATAGCGTTGACTGTTTCATTAGAACCGGTCTGCGGTTGATGGTAAGTAGTCAAATCATTTTAATTATCATATGTACCGAATGACATGCATCATACTGAACTATGAAATTCTTTTGACATGGCAATCAACAACTACGTACTTAGATGAACAAAAAGATAAACATAATATGCATAGCTACAAGATATACATAAGTGGGAATATGGACAGTATGTAACACGTTAATTACTGCAGTTAAAATGATCTAGTGCCAGTAGTGGATACATGAGAGAAGTGGATATGCACTTTTGCTTTTCTTAACAAAGCGATGCTTCCAGACTGGCCTACACCTGCAATATTTAAAGTTTTTAAAGTAGAATAACTAATATCGAGACCACACTACATGACTGCTGATGGTGAAGTTATATTTACGTTGTGATGCCCATTTCCACATATGTACACTCTACAGTCTAAACAATCTCTCTTTGTATTCTACAGGCGGGGGCCTCGTCCATGTGGGCTTCTTGCTGTGGACTGCTGAATGAAGTAATGGGCACAGGGGCAGTGAGAGGTCAGCAGCCAGGGTTTGGAGCTGGTGCCGGACCCTTCCGGTTTGCCCCCAGCGCGGGCTACTCCACATACCCACCCACAACCGCAGGGAGCCCCTGCCTCGTTTGTAAGGCCTGTGGCCAGGCTTTCTCGGTTTTCAGGAGGAAGGTAGATGTCGCGCTCAGATTACTGGGGTTGCAAGGAAATTTATTGTGTGATTGGCCTTTGTTGTGCAATTGTGTCTTCCTCTACATAATTTACTCCTGAGCCTTTGCTTTTTTCTGTGAGGTCACTGCAAAAAAAAACACCCCGTCCAGAAAAGAACATTAAAAGATTAGGCTTCAGAACACTTATCTTATAAATATGTTTTTTCCCCACTGAACCTCACAAAGACACATCCTACATCAGAAGATTGTGCCCAGTGTTGTCCATGTAATCTGATGTGCCCACGGATAGAGCCAAGATGAGCTAAACACGGCTAGTAATGACAAGAGACCCATTAGACAAATGTATTACAAACCCAGGGCACAGCACTGTTACCATCGTAGCTATATTGGCAATTATTCTGTGTCTAGGGGTAATACTGTATCTACAAAAACAAAATTAGATGCCATGTCATACCCATGATATACAATGCCAACCAGCATTCAGGATCCAAGCCTCTCCATGCATTAAACTGCATACGACAGGTATGACATTTATTTTTGCCGCTCTAATTTTGTGGTAACTAGTTTATACGAGCTATAAAGCATCTCGGGGGTTTGTGATATACTGCCAATATATCATAGCTAAAAGCTGTATGTAGGCACTCCACAATGCGTCACGTATAAGAACAGCTTTTTGTCGTCCCATTTTGGCCATTTACCACACGCCCTTGCGCCTTATTGCTTACATATACCAATGGCTTTCAGCCAATCACAATTCACGGGCCGAACCACCTGTTATTTCAAGTGCAGATGTTATAGAAATAAGGCAAATTATCAATGGGACATTATCAGTTTTGCCGGAACAGGGGCAAGGTAAAAGGCATGTCATCTTTATGAACTTGAATATGGGGTTTCTTTTTACGCTATGCCAGTCAGCAGGTAGACTGGTATTGAGCCATCTATTTACTGTTAGATTGAATGTTAGAATGGTCAAATTGAATCAGCTAAACAATGTTAACGGTGGCATCAGTGGTGCCTGGCGTGCTGCTTCCGGTACCTCAGAGACTGGAGCTTTTTCATAGAGAATGGCGTAACAAACAACAACCACCCAGTCAGCGGTGGAGGTGGAATAACAATGGAATAACGGAGGGGAGGGTGAACATCATATTGTCGGGTTAGATTCCGATACTCTTCAGCTCCGGTCTACTGCATCTCTGAGTCACCATGCCAACTAACTAATTATCTTACCCGTCGCTTGCATGCCATTACTGTCTGACGTATTTTCTTTTATACATCAAATAGAAACTGCCTGCCTTCTGTCCAAATGTGGAAAGGGAGGAAACGTCTTTCCCTGTTAAAACAGGGTATTTTGGCATACATCCGTTGCTTTATCATCACTCAACACTACATCATTCTTAATGTATCTCTGAAGATGTAGAATTAGTGTTGCTTTGGTAAGTACAAAGGCCTGCTCACCGTATACATTTGACGTGAAGCTCAGGGGGAAACGATGGCATATTAAGTTGGCTTGTAATTTAATCCTGGTGTTTTGGACAGGCACATCCTGTTACTGAGCCGTGTTCCCTAGAGCCTTAGTTAATGTGCACCAGTCATTTTACTGGTCTCCGTCTAGCTAATGCACACATGCTCTCGCTCTCTCTCTTTCTTCAACCAGCATATCTGCTCCGACTGTAAGAGGAGTTTCTGCACGCTGTGCACTGTGCTTCAGGGGAACCTCCGAATATGTGCCACGTGTCACCTGCTGAAGGGGACGGCCTTCCAAAGACCGCAGCTGATGCGGCTGAGGGTCAAAGACCTGCGGCAGTACCTGCTGCTCCGCAACGTCCCTACAGACACCTGCCGGGAGAAGGAGGACCTGGTGGACCTGGTACTGTGTCACCAGGGTGCCCAGGGTTCGGAGGACGACCCTGACATGGCCAGCCTCAACTCCCACTCAGTCTACACCCCGCCCACACCTGTGGCGCGCTCCGCCTCTGAACTGTCCGCGCTCTCCGTTCCCCCGTCTCCAGGGGAAGCACTCAGTAGGAGGGACAGCTCGGAGAACGCCCACCGGGTACATATTATTATTATTATCATTGCTATACTCCCCACCTGACTACCAACCGAATCCAGTGTTGACGTTAGACTAGTGTTAGCCTGGTTCTGTTGGACCCCATGGGGTGCACAGTTGTGTTCTAATCCGAGGACGAACACACCTGATTCCAATGTTGCCCTACCACTGACACACTTGATTAAGGTAACCGAATAATAAGTCATTTGAATCGGGTGTGTGAGAGCTTGTGCACAAACATGGTCCCCAGGACCCGGGTTGGGAAACGATGTGTTAGACATAGGGAGTGTGAACGGTTTTCAATTATGGATTTACTGCTATGAATAGCTGTATTATAACTGGTCAGCTGGTGAAGATATGACAGGAAGGCAAACATAGTAGTGCCAAAGTGGACAATAAGTGGCTGACTGATCCTAATTTCAGTCCGGACAGTCAATATAACTTCTAGGATTCAGTTAAAGTTTCAGTCTGAGTCAGATGTTTCTTTTGTCTGTTCAGGATGAGGAAGATACAATGTCTCTTTCCCTCCTCAACTTGGTACCCAGTGAGCACACACCAGAGGTAAGCCGGCTTCTCTGGCTTATTCATAGGTCGTACAATTGTCCCGTCGCGTCTCTCCGTGTCAGTATGTGTCGTGCTTGTGATGTTATGGCTCCTCTCTCGCGCAGGAGAGCCCACAGACACGGCAGCGGGCGCGGGCCTCGCTCTCAGACATCTCCGGCCTGAGGGATATCGAGGACCTGTCTGTCAGGCAGCTGAAAGAGATCCTTGCCAGGAACTTTGTCAACTATTCGGGTTGCTGTGAGAAGTGGGAGCTGGTAGAGCGGGTCAGTCGACTCTACAGAGAGACGGAGCAGAACAGGAAGTCGTGTGAGTTGCCAGGTCAGGATGAACATCAAAATGACATATGTTGGTCGTTTTAGCTTCAGTAACTAATTGTGTTTTCTTACATTCCAGTGGAAACGGTGAACACGGCTATACATGCAGGTAAGAGTTCACCCCTATTTCTCTTTGTGGGATTGCTTAATGATATATAAAGTTTGTTAAACATAAATGGAACTTTAAAAATATACATATGTATCTTTTATTTAACCAGAGGTCCTACAGAGATTTGTGACTGTTTCAGGTGAGGAGCAATCAAGAAAGCACTATACGCTAAAACACCAGAGAAATGTGTTTAGTAGCTTTCTAATCTTGAATGGTCTCCGGTCAAGTGTAAGATAAAACACTCTGTTCTTCCATTGGGGTGTTATATCATACACAATGTTGATGTCTTAGACAGTAATCTGAATGAACTATTTAAATATAATTACATTACATACATTTGCAGCAGCTCTAAAATAAACCCACTAATACATTATATGGCCAAAAGTATCTGGACATGCGACTTCTTTGTGGACATCCCATTCTAAAACCATACTCATTAATATGAAGTTACCATACCCTTGAAGCTATAACAGCCACCACTCTTCTTGGTAGACTCTCCATTAGAATGTTGAGTTTCTCATTGGACTATTGTGCCTGTTCAGCTGAAAGAGGTCAGGCACTGATGTTGTACTAGAATGCCTGGCTCGTAATCGCCACTCCAATTCATGCCGATGGTGTTAATTGGGGTTGAGGTTGGGGCTTTGTGCAGGCCACTCAAGTTCCTCCACACCGGCCTCGTCAAACCATGTCTTTATGGACCCTGTTTTGTGCACAGGGGTCTTCCCGTGACAGGAAAGGGGCTTCCCCAAACTGTTTCCAGAATGTTGGAAGCACCCAGTGGTCTAAATGTCTTTGTATCCTGTTGCATTAAAATTAACCTTCACTTGAACTAAGGGGCTAGCCCAAACCAGTCCCAGACCATTATGCCTCCTCCACCCACTTTACAATAAGCACTATGCATTCCGGTAGGTAGCGTTCTCCTCGCATTTTCCACACCTAGATTTGTCTTGTGCCAGACAGTGAAGGGTGATTCATAACTCCAGATAACACACTTCCACTACTCCAGTAGCTGGCACCTGGTGTAAGCTATTGTAATTTGTACGACTTCTTAGATTTGTCAGCAAGCTGTATGATCGTGTGCAGGCTATCGTCCAACGAAGGAACAAAGTCTTATGAACACTAATCCGTGATATTTTAGCTCAGGTTGACAGTATCTTCTATAACACAGCTTCAATACTGTATCACATCAATACTGTGTACCAGGTCTTTTTATTTGACCATTTATGTAGTGTTTCTTGAAACGGTATCAGTTCAATGACTGTGGATTTACTCCTCACACCATAGAGGTGGCCTTGCCCCATCCTTCCCTCTGGATTGAAGGTGAAATATCTGAAAAGGGTGAGTGTCCCCATGGTGACTGTTGACCTGGTAACCTCCACTGTCTCATCGCACCACACCCTCAGTGCCCACGCATGCAGAGTACCCACCCTGAGTTCTCAGTGCCCACGCATGCAGAGTACCCACCCTGAGTTCTCAGTGCCCACGCATGCAGAGTACCCACCCTGAGTTCTCAGTGCCCACGCATGCAGAGTACCCACCCTGAGTTCTCAGTGCCCACGCATGCAGAGTACCCACCCTGAGTTCTCAGTGCCCACGCATGCAGAGTACCACCCTGAGTTCTCAGTGCCCACGCATGCAAAGTACCACCCTATTTCCCGCCTCTGGTCCCACCGGTCCTGTACATCCATCGCGGTGTATTCGTATCTCTTCCATATCGGCTGTGCCTGCATGCCACGTGTTTCGCTTCTGGATGCTCTCAATGCCTTTCCATCACCAAACAAGAACCAGTCAGTCATGTGCCATCCTATAGTTTATTACCTACGTCAGTCAGGGACTTGATACAGATAATTCTGTGAAGCAAAAGACAATTGAGGTTAGAATTCAACCCTCCACTATTACATTGTCAAATATGGAACGGTTCTCATTGTCATGGAAACCTCTCAGGGAAACCTTTTGTTCCAAAAGTGACATTTCCAGATGCCCGTATCGAGCTTTCCATCTTGTTTGTGTCAGCCAAGGCGCGGCACTGAAGAAGAGAGTAATATTATTTTTTAGTGAGCTCTCAACAGCAGTGTCCTCTTCAGGACAGGACATGACATGATCTCGTCATCCACTCTGAGCTGTTGTTATGCTTTCGTCCTCTGATTCCTCCCCGCCTTTGTGTTCCTCCAGATGGGGAGAAGGCACCGCTGACCAACCTGGATGAAAACCTATGCCGGATCTGCATGGACGCTGTAATCGACTGTGTCCTCCTGGAGTGTGGTCACATGGTCACCTGCACCAAGTGTGGCAAGCGGATGAGCGAGTGTCCCATCTGCCGGCAGTATGTAGTGAGAGCTGTGCACGTCTTCAAGTCCTAATGTCTCCCAGCATCCCCCCGCCGTCTTCGGCAGTATCGCCAACAACGAAACGGTTGTTGGCGATGTCAGTTCGTCCTGTGAGCTGACCCTCGTCTTCACCATCCAACCGAGACGCTCGGCACCAATACACAGATACTTTTCTGTTGACGTTTTCTCTAACGATTTCCTTTTAACGTCTCCATTACGTCACACACGCTGATGAGTTTTCTGCGTTGACCATTGGGACAAAAAGTAGCAGACCGTCCTCATTAATTAATTTAATTGCTAAACACATTTATCATATCTCCTAACATCCCATGTATAACGCCCTGGACCTTTTGATTATGCCCACGATGAGAAAATAAGCGAGCGAATGTCCGATCCCCTATTTAGTGTGTGTGTGTGTGTGTGTGTGCACTGTTCTCAATATCATTAACTGAATGGTATCGCAATGGCCAAACCCATCCCAGTCTATGTACTGTTAAGTCTGCTTAGAGAAAGTCACATTTTCAATTCTATTTGAACAGCAATATCAAATGTAATCTGCTTTTCATCCTGTTTTTTTTTCTAGAAAACAGGCGCAATCGAAAGCTATATTCCTGCAAAGTCTTTCCTGCGTTATTATCCAACAAATGGGATATTCTTTAATACTTTGTATTTCCTGAAAGCGGAAGGAATATTATGATGTCTTTTTTTGACTGAGTTATTCAAATGTATAGCTGCAAGTGAACGGACGCTTGTGCGATATTAACAGGAAAGTGAGGATGTGCAGCTGCATTCGTTTCAAATCACGGAGATGTACATATCTATTTTTTCCATCTGATTTCACTGTGTAATATTTTTATTATTGAAGATGTTCTTCAGGTCGGAATAGATTATTATTAAAGAGGTGTGTTTTACTGTGGGTGGATCGACATGTTCCGTTACTACATTGGTTTGCTTGAGCTAGCTGTCCCCACAGGGAAAGTAGAGCATGAAGACATTGGGTTTTGTCAAGTGGTACCCAATCTCCAATGGGCCAGAGAGGTAAAGTAGTGCACTATCAAGTATTCGGGTGGCATTTGGGACATGCAGAAAGCACAGATTGGGTTTGACGTCTTCTGTTGATCTGCTGGTTTCCGGGTCGAGTCCCTTTAAGATACTAAGCACTCTGTAGTCTAACACACAAACTGAACTCTGCTGCTAATTCAGATGAGATGTCACATGTGAACAACTGTCGTTGTTGTTGGGCAGTTTGCACTTCCCTTTGGATGAGTATGCTGAACAAAGTGTGTTTGTATTTGAATGTTAAACTAATTATTTTGATAATTAAAAGCCGTAATGAAATCCATTAGTTTGACTGTATTGAGACTTGTCTGGGAATGCTAGTAAAAAAAAACAAATGTTAAAAAAGGTAGGTACTTGACATGTTAAGTGAGGAGAATCTAAAGATATTGGGCATTTAAGCATTGCTCTGTAGTGCCTTAAAAGGCCACACTGAAGACAGAATTTTGAATACTTTCAACATTCATAACACTTGGTTTAGGATTAAAAGGACCATTATTCACTGGTTTGCACAAAACCACAAATATGGATGATTGATAAATTATTAGTTCAATTAAGTAAATTTTGTAATTAATAAGCCAATCTCAATACAATTCTATAGAGGCCACTGTTATTGCATCTATTGGTAGACAGGTTAAGGTTGCTTCTGCAATTCCTATGTTTTGGACACAATGACATGATCGTATTCTTGAAAAATATAGTCATGATTAGCCACAAAGAACCTAGATTCATTGCCCCTTTTTTATCTGCTCACATCTAGATTGTATTGCTCCTTTGCACTATTCATATAACACATTCTATATTTACCCATTACATATTCCAACTAGGCAATGTCTCTTGTCGGACTGTTAGTGTGTGTTTTTGCTTTTGTCTTAAAATGTGTGTTAGCAGCAGCAGCTAGCGGTGAGAAATAATTCCATGTGTGTGTAAACGGACTTGGCGAATAAAACTCATTCTGCAAGTAAAAACAGACAATCACATTATGGGCTCCTGGAGAATGATGCAAAAGCTATCATTAAGATATTAAACAAATGATCTAGAAACATTTTCATCATGTCAATATTTATTAACCAGACGTATTTACATATCCAACCATGTTTACACCATTATTTTATACATAATTTTAGTATAATGGTATTATGTTTAAGTGAAACAAATCCAATCCAAGTCAATAATTACCAAAAAACTTAACGTAATGTCTTCAGAATTTGGCACATGGTCGGGTACAACACAGCATCGAAAAATATATTACTATATTCTGTGTTCGGCAAACTTTTTTTTTTAAAGTACTGTAAGTCAATATTTACTTCTGAAACAATCTGTTTACAATTGGGAGTAGGTGGGGTACTGTACACATTGATTTAATTCAACATTGAAATTGTTTGACCAATGAGTAGATTATTGTTACATTAAAAAACAAAATGTTTAACATTTAAAAAGATTCTAAACAATGAAAAAAAATAAAAAATTCAATGAAACAAACAAAAAATGTTTCATCACCATAGAGTACAACTCAAGCGTGCTTTGTTTTCCCTTAACCATTCCTGCTGCCCAGGAGCTGTACACATCATCTCCTTTCAGTACACACTGAGGGTTTCAATAGCTAGATGCAACAAACAAAAAACATCTCTGTTGATACCCATTTGTACTCCTTGTTAGATTATGTGACTGTGTTCATTAACAAATCTAACAGCAGAGAAAAGGTATTGAACATACGAAACCCAACAAGTCCAGGCTTGATGGAGGAAACCATGTCTTGCTCCATTTAGTGCAAACGGTAGGCATTTGTCGTGGTGTACATTTTTGTCTGAATGTCAGCATCCTAAGCTGAAAACTAGCTCAGTTTCTGCAGTAATTTGTCCTCTTTGAGTCCAAACTGCACACTCACAGACATCTCTGCAATGAACTGTTCACAGGCCGTTTTGGTCACCTGTTTGCAGTAGCGCAGGTCAATGTGACAGATGTTTCCACAGCGCTTGAAGAAAGTAAGTGAATGGTCCGTCACCCTATTACAAACTGGAGTGGGACAAATGCACAAGAATGGAAAGTCAGATTGAATATTATTTAGCTAATATTTCATGAAGACATGCAAAATATAAAAAGGTTTTTATTAGAATGAATGTTGCACCACTCCTAATGAACAGATATAATAAACAGATATAATTTATAATGGTGCAGTAACTAAAAACAGCCTCTGTGTTGTCTTAGTTCTTGATTTAGTTTAAAGGAGTGGTGTGACTGATTTAGGCTCCCTACCTGCTAGGTTAATCTCTGTGAGGGATGAGGGTGTCACAGATTTAGGATCCCTACCTGAGAGGTTAATCTCTGTGTGGGATGAGGGTGTGACAGATTTAGGCTCCCTACCTGACAGGTTAATCTCTGTGAGGGATGAGGGTGTGACCGATTTAGGCTCCCTACCTGACAGGTCAATCTCTGTGTGGGATGAGGGTGTGACTGATTTAGGGTCCCTACCTGACAGGTTAATCTCTGTGAGGGATGAGGGTGTGACAGATTTAGGGTCCCTACCTGACAGGTTAATCACTGTGAGGGATGAGGGTGTGACTGATTTAGGGTCCCTACCTGACAGGTTAATCTCTGTGAGGGATGAGGGTGTCACAGATTTAGGCTCCCTACCTGACAGGTTAATCTCTGTGAGGGATGAGGGTGTGACCGATTTAGGCTCCCTACCTGACAGGTCAATCTCTGTGTGGGATGAGGGTGTGACTGATTTAGGGTCCCTACCTGACAGGTTAATCTCTGTGAGGGATGAGGGTGTGACAGATTTAGGGTCCCTACCTGACAGGTTAATCACTGTGAGGGATGAGGGTGTGACTGATTTAGGGTCCCTACCTGACAGGTTAATCTCTGTGAGGGATGAGGGTGTCACAGATTTAGGGTCCCTACCTGACAGGTTAATCTCTGTGAGGGATGAGGGTGTGACAGATTTAGGCTCCCTACCTGACAGGTTAATCTCTGAGGGATGAGGGTGTGACAGATTTAGGCTCCCTACCTGACAGGTTAATCTCTGTGAGGGAGTCTCTGGTTGTGGTGCCTGCGGCTGTCAGCAGGTTGACCGACTGGTCGTTGACGTGGTTACAATAGCTCAGGTCCAGTTTGGAAAGTACCGGCATGTGTCTAATAATCAGACGCAGAGAGGCGTCCGTGATGTCCAGTCCGGCTAGACGCAGGTCCACAACATTCCGCAGTTTACAGCGGTTATCCAGCTGACCTGAAGGTTAAGAGCAGAAGCTAAATATTACACATTCTCCTTTAATTAGTCGTAAACCAACTTCAGAACCGTCGTGTTTTCTTTGTGGGAGTGTTCTTGAGAAGCAGCAAAGCTTAAGTTCAGCCATATCCAATATACTTGGGTCAATATCTGTGTCCTTATTCTAGTCAATTTGTTCAGTTAAGCCCCGACTCAACGATGGGAGAAATATAACAATATGCATCTAACTACAAGGATGATGATTGGTTGGTTCCCGGGACGTTGTCTACCCAGCGTGTATGATAGGAGACTGCACCAGTCATTCAAATAATCCCTCCCAAGCTGGTGTGGCCCAGTTCTGCATCCTTCCCACTGCTGAACTGAACAGCACTGCCCATCTAGCGCTGCCGATATTAGGTCCGTAGTTGATTCCATGCAGTACAGGGGCAAGTCCAAAGCACTAACGTCGGAGACGTCACAGAGAACGAAGTGGTGAAAATCAGGACTCGCGAGTTGAGTCCCACCATAAAGCCTTGTCATACCTAGGACAACCACCAGAGGGCAATAGTGCAGTCATGGCAATTTTTGCAGGCACTCCTCTCCTGTTGCCGGCGGTTACCTGGTCTGTTGTCTGTTGGGGGTGAGAGCAGGTCCCTCATCTGGGCATCTTTGAGCCCCTCCACCCACTGTATGACCAGGGTGCGCAGCAGAGGGCAGCTGGAGGTGCACAGGGCGGACACAGCCGTCCAGGAACACCCGGAGAGCAGCAATACACGCAGACCTGCAGCACACGACGCAGAGTACTGTTAGAACGCCCGAGTTGTGCCTCTGATGTTCAGCCGAGCCACAGCGCCCGTAGGTTTCGTCAGAGATTGGCCTGCTCCGGGGTTCACACCTGGTAAGCGGTTTATGAGCCAGCTCAGCTGCTTCTTGGAGATGTTGGTCCAGCTGAGGTCCAAAGAGAGGGGTTGTCTGCGGATGATGCCGCTCAGCATCAGGGGACTGATGGATTTACAGCGGTTCAGATCGATCCTGGTCCATAGTCTCTTGTCGCAGCACCTGTCAGAAGCGGACAATGGAGATAAATAGTTACCGTCTGGCACTGACTACCAACCCCCTAACACGCAACACGTGCCCCCTAACACGCAACGCGTGCCCCCTAACACGCAACACGTGCCCCCTAACACGCAACACGTGCCCCCTAACACGCAACACGTGCCCCCTAACACGCAACACGTGCCCCCTAACACGCAACGCGTGCCCACTAACACGCAACGCATGCCCACTAACATACTACGGCGACAAAAGCTCTAACCATCTGTTCCATGTCTTGCAGACGCCCATGCAGACACACAGCTCCCTGTGCGTGAGGTGTCCGAAGATCTTCATCCAGATCTCCCTCTGCACCGCGTGGGTCTTCCCGGCCACCAGGGGCAGTCTGTCCGGCGGGGGGCTGATGGGGGGCGGCCGGATCACGTGACGCTCCATTTGGACACACTTGGTCGGGGAGAGTGGAGGCAGGGGCCGTGGTCCAGGGGAGCTCCTGTTGAACCCCAGGGGAGTGATCTGGCTGGGGTAGAAATGACGCAGCTCCCAGGGGGTGCCATTCATCTCCTTGGTGCGGAGGTGCGGACGCTCCCCTGCCAGGAGGTCACCGCCATTGCGGAAGACCCTGTTGGGCTCCTCATTCTCACTCTCCGGCTCGACCTTGAGCGGCAGACGGTTCTCGTTGGCTAAACAGTCTTCCGTCTTCTGGATCTCCTGGTTCAGCGCTTTACTCAGCTCTTTGCTCAGCTCTTTGTTTGGTAGACGGCGCTTGCGACGAGCTTTGGGGCGCAGGCCTTTCTCCTGGGGTTCGCTGCCCCCTTCGCTGCTGGGGCCAGCCCGCGGGGAGCTACAGAGAGACTGGTCACTGTCTTGAAAGGGGGTTTTCAGAAAAGCACTGGGCTCATCAGTCTTTGTGCCCTCCTCCTTCCTGTGCTCGGACTCCTCCTCGGGGTCTTCCACGCGGCTTCTCCTCTCCAGGCCGTGCCGGAATAAGAAGTCCTTTTCTTCCACGTCCACCTCCTCCTCCTGGTCCTCCTCAGTCTTGATCTGATGAAGGAGTTTGGGGAACAGGGGTTCATCTGACTTTCCCTGTGGGAGATCGGGAGGTTTAGACAGAATCTTTAACCGTGGATACGCGAGCACAACAACTTAAACATCTCACAAAAAAACGTTGTTTGGAACAGCACAAAAATTACCACCCAGAGTCAATCTGGGTAGTAAACAATATACCTACAGACTACCGAACAGTAAAACACATTAAAACACCTTCTATACTACCTTCTTCCTCAGTGCGAAGTCCTCCTCCTCGTCATCGTCGAATAGCTTCCTCTTCTTCCTGAGTTTGTCCTCGGGTCTGGGCCGAGACAGGGAGCTGGGGGACAGAACAGGGGGGTGTCTGTGGGGGGGCTCCCGCTCCTCCGGTCTGTATCTGGGGGTTTCGTCCCTCTCAGGCTTCCTCTTGGCGGCAGACGCAGACATGGACTCGCCCTCCTCTTTGACTGCCTTCTGTTCCCTCAGCAGGGAACCAGGGAGGTTGGACGCATACTTGAATCCTGGTCCTCTTTTTTGCTTGCAGACCAAAAGGTAAGAAGACAGGGGAGACAACTTTATACCCTTTGCCTGTCACCGGTGGGTCATCGAACTCGGCTACTGTACTGGTATGACATGGTAAAACAAGTCATCTACAAGTCAACTACATAGACTACCACTTCTAGAGAACGAGGTGTTTTGTTTCCTTTGGATCATGTGATGTAATAACTACATGAACAGGAAGCAGAAACCACAAAGTGCAGACGTGAAATGCCAAACTAAAACAATCGTACTTACGAGGCAGTGTTTTCCAAAAATACAATTGCCACACTTGTCAAATCCAAAAACAGAATTTGAGGAAGACCGTATTAGCATTCGCATTGATCTTTAGAGAAAGGGTTAACTGGCATCCGAAATATCCATGAAATATAAACACATCAGCTGTTTTGCACGTACTTATAAATAGCATTTGCTGATAAGCTGCCACATTCCGATTAAAATGACAGTATAAATTCATATAGCTACTCACTTTTCCAGATTTTCCCGCAAAATTGCATTTGGGACATTCCCAGCAGTTTGGAAGCTCGTCGTTCACCACGCCAGAGGCATCTTTTACCTAAAACACATTAAACACGGTAAACAGAAACTGCAGAAGAGACAGACAAAAGAGGAATCAGTCAAACGCAGAATTAACAGACATTAAGGTGGAACTGAAAGTCGGACGACTGTGACCTCATTGTGAGACGGTTAATAACAGATAGCCCTTTTCCTAAAACACGTACACGTGACAAACTCCAGCAAACAACAACCTATGAAATCGTACAAAAAAATTAAATTTCATCAGCAAAGAAAATCTCCATTCTTCAGGAATACAGTATATTACCAATCACCGAAGTGGAATAGAAATGCCCCGTTTCTACTATCTGATGAAGCTCACATCTCCCTTTAAAAAAACCGGTGTAACCATGGTTGTGCTGCAACAGGTTCTGCTTCAGCGGAATGCTTGCACAGAGAGCATTAGCTGTTTAGCAAGCTGTTTTGCATCTGGCACGTCCAACGACAACAACACTGCATTGTCGTATTTTAGCATTGTGCGATTTGGGCTGGACTGCACTTGTTTAGTCTCACTGTAATTCAGACTGGAGAAAGGGAAGTAGCACGCAAGTGCCATGCCAAACCACAACAGGATATCCCGACACCACCAAGACATCATCAAGCTGCCTTGTAAACCCGTTTGACAGCCCAACACACACAACTTAATATGTCTTTAGCATTGCTAAAAGAGCACCAAAACTCAACGGTATCATTAGTATTCAAGCTCACCAACCAAAATACTAAATCGTCACGACATGATCGGACGGGGGGGCACGAATTGAGGTGATGAATTGAGATACCCATCGAACCTTTAAACAGTTGGGATGGACGATTTCATTACAGATGGAGCACTCCATGAGCATGACGTTGAACTTGTCCTCATCCAGTGTGTCCTCTTTCCCCGCCTCTCCGCACACCACACACACCGCCGTGTGGGGAAGGACCGGCTGTAAAGGGCAAACATACCACCGGTGACACTTAAACATGAAGTAGAATACTACAAAATAAGCTATCCAATGTAGCAAACAATAAGTCAAATTAAAGTGTATTATTTTGAAACAATTTATGTTGTTGTAGTTTAGTACACTAAAAAGTATTGACATGGTATTAAGAACACTTTAAGTAGGTTCTTAAGTGTGTTAGAATGGACCCGGTTATTTTATACTTTAGAATAGTTAACTGGTAATGGCATTTAAAATCACCATACAAAATGTTGAATAATTTTGAAAAACGTAAGTGCACTTAAATCCCAAATCCAAACATGGATTATGAATATACTCGCGTATGAAATAAGTGGGTCTGTTTAAAAAAACTGAAGTATACTGGTTGGTTCTAGCGGAAAACCAATGTTATTTCAAACCTACACAAATTACCCTGTTGTTATGGTCAATGAATTAAATGCACAATCATTTATGGCAGACAGCCTGGCCATTGACTCTTCTGGCCATTAAAGAAAACTGTTTTGTTTCGCTCAAATCCCAGAGGGGTTTAAAATCAGTCGTTCTGTCCTTGACCACAACAGTCAACCGGAACTGCTTCCTGGTCCTTTATGTACCAAACCGCTGCAACTCTCCGACTTAGTGGAACTGGGCCGAAAGCTGAAGTTAAATGTTGCTCAGTCTTGTAAATCGTGGAATCCTTAAGCTATTACCCAATCTGGGACATATAACAGCAGTAATGAATCACACGATTCCTCCGGCTTTACTCACAGCGATGCATTGTCTCATTATGCAGGACTGCTTCATGCGCCCCGGTCCTCCAAACTTCTTCATGTCTTTGCAGAAGTGACATTCTCCACACTCGGTCCGGAGACAGGCCTCGCACTTTCGGCAACGCGTTCTCCTGCGCCTGGCACTGGACGCACTGCGATTGGACGGCAGCTTGACCGCCGCGGCTGCACCCACCTTAGGCTTCGGACGATTGGCTGCCGGTTGCTGCGGACAAAAAGAGAAGTCATCTTATTATCTCTTATCCTTGAGAATTAGACTTCTAGAACCGTCATTAGCCAATATTAAATAATAAGCATTATGAATATTATGTAAAAGCCAGACAACTTGGCTAATTGAGCCTGGATATTTAAATGGACACTGTTGCGTAAACCAAATGACCTACCGTTTACTTAATAACTGATATGTACAGCAGCCTCTCTATGACAACACAAATAGTTCACAGGTAAATGGAGTCCCATGGCTCTTAACCTGGCCGGTAAACCCATGCCTAAAGAGGAGAACTAGCAGTCTTACCATACATTAAGCTCTGGGAGAGGTAAAGAGTTTAATTGTTTCATCATTTAATAATTATCATTTTATAATTATTGGCGATGACCACTACTCATGTTTAACGCTGATACAAAACTTACTGGGGACACAACCAACTCTCCAACATGACAGGTAAAGACCATCAAAAACGTCATGATGTCAAATATATTCAAGGTTTGAATCATTACACACAGATCTCTTCTGGACATATATTCCGTTAAATGTACAGTGATTTTGATTGGAAACGAGTGCTTAATTAAATGGCAAAGGCTTAGCATCAGTAACGTGAAGTTTCAGGGGAGAGTGTGAGGATGACAACCATCGAGTCAACTCTGAATCAAATCACAAGACAGGAACACACAGGGCTCCAACTGGCAATGATTCTGACTCACGATTATACCAAGTAAAGACTTTCCACTTGCACAATAAAAGAAAAACTGACAAAACTGACAAACACAGCCATGTCTCAGCCCCTATTTAATCCCAGAACCTGGGATCATTTTATCCCAGAACCTGGCTGATGAAAACAAAACACTTCGTAATCTTAAAACAGCAAATAGAATTCTTCAAAAGGGGCTTATAGACATAAAAAACACAAAAGTGTTGCATAACGACTACCAGAATTACATCACTTACGTGAAATAACATAAAATAATCAGTTACTAGGAACATTTACTTCAGGTTGAGAGAGAATGAAAACAAAGCAGATGTTTTTCATAACCTTTACCTGCGTCTTCATGTTGTCCATTCTCAACCACCATTACATATCCAAATAGAAATACTCAAAACTGTTATGTAGATGATGACGCAACATCCAACTGGGATTGTGGGAGAGCAGATCAACACTTTTTATAATATGCCTGATCAACCAATCAGTGGATGACGAGATAAAGGAGGTAGACAGCAGACGGCTGATGCAGCAAATAGTACGACTATCATCATTGCACAATATTAAAGTGTTTATTGTGACATATTCCTGGCATTTACTTGAACTGTTTTCTCGAACCAGATATTTACTGAGACCTCTGACCAGAAATGTACAACTACGTACAAAGCACAACAGATCAATTAGCATTTCTAACAAAGCAAAACCATCTAGGACCAATAGAAGCATCTAGAGGCAACAGGGAAGCAGTGGGCCAGTAAACAAAAAGAAGAAAAATAACTGTTGTTCTGTCTCTGGGCTAGACAATTACTCTCAAATTGCCTCCACACCACTGCTGTTGAAAGGAATGTTTTTCTAAGCAACCTTATCGGTTAAAATAAAGATAATTAAGTCTCATAGCTGAAAAGCGGCATGTAGCGCGTAGTCATAATGTACAACACTGAGGAAGGTGAAAAAACAGTATGTTGTTGTTTGAAGTAACTATTGTTTTTGTTGTAAAACCACAAACAGACATGGCCGCGTCACCATCCTGTATATTTATAGTACAACAAGACATTGAACTCTGCTTTTAAAAACACTATAGAGTGGGAATATATTGCTACACCTAGTCTCAAGTCACCATATGTGCAAAACTAACATGTTGATTGCTTACAGGAGCATCTTGACTTTGAAGCCTTTTACACACTAATTGGCCTTTCAAACAGATTGGCTCAGACCCAAACTCAGGATCACCATCGTCTCCTCAGGTGGATGTCCAGCAGGCTGCGTTGCAATAATTCAGATGTGTTTTTACACGCCCTCTACCACACACAGCACTGTTACATGAAGTGATTAAAGTGATTCCGGTTTGATTCTTCCTACATCAGACGTGCAGTCGCATGCAGTTTGAACGCAGCTTAACAGCCTGACTCCAAAAACAACTAGCAAGCACTTACTGTAACTGGGCTGACTAATGTGCTAGGAATGGCATGTAGGTTTGTGGAGGCCCTTGCGAAATGGGCCAAGATAAGGCCCAAATCTGAGCCGAGTTTCACTATGGATTACATGGTTCTCACAGGGTTCGCCGTCTGCCTGGCATCCACTTACCATGGCACAACACAAAAACAAGTCTAAAGCATATCTACAGTGTACTGTATAAAATCACAATAACCCTCTTCATAGACAATAACTGTGTGTGGGTGTTCAATGTATCATTCTTAGCCCAGAGGAGAACATCACATATCTGTTTATTCAAGCTGAGAGAGGCTTTAAAACGTGCCCGTGTTTCACTCAGTGATAGAGTCCCCATACGGTCATGGATCTAAGTGTCCCAGCAGATATGTCACCTGTTCGTAGGTTAAAATACAACTAAAAGTGGTCAATCAAGCAAGTGTGGTCACATTCTCTTTAAGAGAGCTCATTGTTCGCGGCCCCATCCCCCTTTCGGCAAAATAACACTGCATCCAGCCCTCTTAAAGGCACAGAGCACCGTGCAGTGAGATACAGAAATCATCACATCAGAACAATTCCCAGGATATGAAACATTTTCTATGGGAACCGCACGGTCATACCTGGGCAAAATAAGCACAGCGGAGCTGAATCAACACGATGTGAAGTAGTGTAAATGCATCTAATTAAGTGAGGGAAGGCCCATTTGTAATTCCTGCACAAAGTCATGATGACACATCCTTAAACTCCTTCAGTTTGACTGACAGTAGGTCGACCAATCAAATAATCTGACCGTTGCATGAAAGGCATCTTCAAACATTGAAGATATTTCCATTGTGCCATTTGAGTTTTTACTGAAAACACAAAATGCAGTACTTTGATCAGAGATGAGGACACCCTGATCACATTTAATAACGCGCTGTTGTGGCGATACAATAACATAATTGCTTCATAGCGTTGATTATGTGTTAATTGGGTCTAAAATAAATATCACAAGACTGAACGAGGGACAGGATGTGTCTGTAAGATCAGTGTCTGTTGGATCAGTGAAGTATCAACCTTTCCCGGACGATTATAGGTCGTTTATATAAAATACCACCATGCTTTCGTTTCCCTCCGTACCCTATATTACTGCCATATTTCGGATTATCGTTCGTTGAGAGTGGGGCACTGGTAGGTAGGGTAATCCGAAAGTGAAGGCGGGGAAAGAAAACACACACAATGCTGCACACAGGACTATACAGGACCCCTTTAAGAAAATCAAAAAAACGTGCGGATAGGAAATCGATCGTCGTTAGTGTTCTGTTTCCTCTGACCTGTTCAGATTCGGAATCATAGTCCTCTTCATCTGCACTTAGTGACAAAGCCATGGTGTCTTTCCTCTTCTCATCGTCTGTCCGGCTTTGTGGAGAAAACTGACATGGCTGGAGGCTCCAGCAGCGCCACTGCTGTTCGTCTGCCGTGCCCCTCTCTTTCTCTCACTCCCTCCCTTCTCATGCACTGATCAGGAACAGGCAGCTGCACATGCACACGCACACACACAACAACGCGACGAGAAACCTCATGCATATGCGCTGGGAAGGTCAGGAAAGTGAGGGGGGGCAGGCCAAGCCAATAGCGAGGCAGATGGCATTGGGTTACAGCGTTTGTTACAAAGGGCACCTACTAGACTAGAGCGACGTTGTCGGGGTCGTGGCTACAAAGGATACAGCGCATGTCTGCCTGACGTCAAACTCACGCGATAGTTGGTCCCCGAGCGAGGAGCGTTCGGAGTTATGTTATATGTTGTGGAGGATTAGCCAAATACCCCGACAACATATGGTGTTAATAGTGTAATATCAGATGTTCAGTCTCACTTGAACACACAATACTGTGGATAGCGGTGCATCATCAAGTCAGGGCATTGGACACGGCCCAGATAATATTATCACACTGACATCCAGATTGTTTACAAGTTGTATACCAAAACTATAAAAGGCTGTTAGTGTTATCCTAGTCGACATTTTTTAACATCGTATTGAAAGGAAAAACGTTGGCCATATTTGCAAGCAAAAGTGCTCCACAGCCCTATTTTGGCTCCTGTAAGTTAAATGTCGCTCATCATTCGAAATAAACATGTTTTTACACTTTTTAACCAGCTCCTGGAATGTTTTAGTAAGAAAACGCATCGAGTTGAGAGTATAAGGGAGAAAACGTCTTTTTGACTTAAGCAGTATCTGCTCTACCAATGACCCAGGGTCAGAGGGTTGTGCAGGAAAGGGTGGGGAGGGAACGCTCAGGAATAGTACGGAGGATTATTCGATGACTAGAGCGAAGGGAAGACATGTCAGGGATAGGCGGGTGCCATGTTATGACAGCACTTTTATGCAAAAAAATCTATAAACTGTACCTGCTTGAGCGTAGACAGCGGGTTAGAGCTATGGTGACTAAAGAGCTCAGGTACAGACTATGCCTGGATAGCAAAGACATGTAAAGCAGTTGTTACCAGTGAGTAAATGCAGAGTGTTTAACGACGGCCAGTGGGTGTTGTGTGGGGCACTGGTAACAAAACATATAAAACTGTGGTAAACCACATACATTTTCTTCAGGAGATTTTAAGGCAGTTCTATAGAAGGCCAATATCAAACATATCATCTTCACTAAGGCAAGTTTGGCAGCATATTAGCAGCGTGGAGGCCATTTATTTATTTACATATTTGCTGTAGATGTATAGGTTGTAAGTACACAATTAATGATATCGTAAGATGACTCTGCAAATCTGCATATTTGGTCATTAACACACATCATTTTTTCTGTGCATTGTTTCTGCGATACCCAACACGTTTTTTTACTCGGCTACATTATTATTATTGGGTTACCAAAACTCACTCCATTGGAGTGACGTTAGTTAAACGTCCCAGGGATCCCGTTTAGTCTTCCACTGCAAACCAACTAGAATGTTTAGAGCGCTGGTTTGGACGCACCACAACTACCACAAGCAGTAAGCACACAGAAACAGAATAGAATTGTGGGTAGGATATCCTGTGTTTCCTGAATTTGTCATGGCTACAGTAGACTAAGTTATTGTTTTAGTTCTATATTTCACTAGGAGGCATTATAGGCAACATTGCTACTCAACTTGCATGTGTCTACTACAACATCGTGCTTAATTTGACCGTCAACTCGTCCACTTGAAAGAACGACTTGTCTGCTTGATCAGTAACTGTTTACAAACGTCATCCGGCAGCAATGAGCATGAACGACTACTCGATGCAAGCGCTGTCATGGAGAAAACTTTATTTAAGTCGAGCCAAGTTGAAGGCAACGAGTAGAACCTCAGCGCTACTTTCCGGTTTCGCAATGGTGAGTAGGTTTGGGATTTCTCTGATAAATTGACATATTGTCGTGCGATCTGACGCAATATTTATTTTGCACGGACATTTGCCAGTTGTAAATAAAGAAAACGCGTTAAGAACATGCACACCTTAAAGTCGGCATTGGGTACGCCCATGTTCTGCAGTGTACTGGTCCTAACAACGGGTCGTTCGCAATGATAAGTACGAAGACATCCGAGTGCAAGATTCGTTTATAATGTTGTGAATCGCTTTTGAAAAAATGCATGGTCAACAGGTACAGAGAACATGATTGATCCTTCCGATTATTGAGTAGGACAAGAACATGACTCATCGTGTAAAACATGGCGATCGGCGGTGGTGTCCAATCACAGATGAATGATACTTGAAGTATTGAAGTTGTTGACCCTGCATTTAGTTTACACACTAACATGTGGATAGGGTTGCTCGCTTGTCGCCGTGCCAGTAGCGGTTTACTGCATTAATTCAAGTCGTTAACCTATCGTGGTCGTATGAAGATGGTGTTCCACTCTATATAATTGATTTATGTATATAATAAATGATGCCACAACATGTAATCCGTTCACTAGAATAGCATTTGTTCTAAGGTGTAATTTTAAGGGGTTGCTTGTTTACTTCGTTGCCACTAGAGCAAAACAGTGTTGTTTTGCCATAGAGGCATACTAGTGACAAGAAGGGAGAAGATAACCTCCCACAAAAGAGGGGCCTAAGAAAAAATCGTCCATTATTCTCCCAAACCGGAAGTCCCAAAGATTGTCGAGGGCTCTAATCGGGCCTCACGCGATATGTCAATCCTAACCAGATGTGGCTGCGGTCACTTAAAAATGTATTTGTCCCCATGAAAGCATTCATGAAATTGGTTTTAATAGGAAATAAAACAAAATTAATGGGAAATATGGTTTGTGTCAAGATTAATGTTTATGTTATGTTTGCATGTAATTGTGTCCTGCAACTAAGCTTTTGTCAAAGAATCATCCAGTTGCAGACCCTCTTGTTGTCCCACAAGTTGTGTTGGCATGAGAAGTGATCAGGAACCCAACGGTCACTCGGACAGAGTTCCTGAGTAGAGATAGTACTGATCAGACCTAGAAGGCAAAATGCCCAGTCGGATACCTGTCCTCAGTTGAATTCACAAGTCATTCTGCTTCTGTTCTGATTAAACCAGGAATTAACTTTTGGGTCAGAATGCAATTTCAAGTAAAAAATAATTCGTCACGGTATGGTGAAGCTATCAGGTCTTCACTCCGTGTAAACCGTTTTTTTTTCATGCATTAACTCACCCGGACTCAATTCATTGTCTTGTTCATTCGGCCCAAATAGTCATCATTAAGTGTATTTATGTAAGGTCCTCTGCATTCCTGGTTTCTAAATCATTGTCGCATGTTACGTCTTCAAGTCTGATGAGTGCGTGTTCTGTATATCTGCTTGAGTTAAATAAGTCGCTCGGTAAGGACAATTTAATTTCGTTCAGTATATGTGTTTGACGTTCAGTGTTTTATTTGTATAAAAATCCCTTGAACGTTCTCATCTGCACCGCGTGTAGTTCCTTCCATCACTACACACTCAAGTCGTGACACTATTGTGTTTTTAAAACAAGTCATTATTTTTGTGACCTCCCGTAACATTAAAAACGTAAGCAATTCATTTAGACTCGGCATTATTATTTTCAAGAAGTTTTGCTTTAAAAAATCTCTCTAGCTTCTTCTTCTGTTATGTTGGTAATACTGTTATAAGCTCAACGCACCGGTGGGCTTGTGATCTATTTCCAATATACCACCTTTGCCACACGATTGGTCGTGCCTAAGAACAGCTCTTAGTCGTGGTATGTTGATTCTATACCGTTATTGCTTACCTTGGTACTGTACCTATATATAAACACTCCCCTTCAAGTGAATGGATCAGTGTGTCTTCGACTGGTACCGTGCATCATAATTTGATCGTTTTCACCTAAAATCAATCTGAAGGAAATTATTTTTACCCATCGGCTCACTCGTGTCCAGCGTTATAATGTGTCTTTGCCTTTCAGGTGGCTATGGTGGAGGTGCAGCTGGAACCCAGTCACGTTTATCCTCCGGGGTTACTGATAGCCTTTAGCGCCTGCACCACTGTCCTCGTGGCGGTGCACCTCTTCGCCCTGATGATCAGCACCTGCATCCTGCCGAACCTCGAGGCCGTCAGCAATGTTCACAACCTGAACTCGGTCAACGAGTCGCCACACGAGCGCATGCACTTTCACATCGAGCTGGCCTGGGCCTTCTCCACTGTCATCGGCACCCTACTCTTCCTGGCGGAGGTCGTCTTGCTGTGCTGGGTCAAGTTCCTCCCGCTCCGGCGTCCCAGTGATAACGGCACCATCAGCTCTGGGGAGGCGGCGGCCATTGCCTCCACCGCCATCATGGTGCCGTTTGGACTGGTCTTCATTGTGTTCGCCGTGCACTTCTACCGCTCTCTGGTCAGTCACAAAACAGACATCCAGTTTAAGGAGCTGGAGGAGATGACCCGGATGCAGGACCAGCTCGACCACAGGGCGGAGACGACCACTCAACAGCCTTCCCTGGTCCACTTCCCCTAACCGCCACATGCATGTCTAGTGACTGTAGCCATATAATGAAATGTGCTAACCTTTGGTGCCTAGTGGACTTCTGTTGTGAATAGCCGGGGGGCGATTTGCTTTGGGTTATTCTGGTCAATCGAATGGAGTCATGTCACTATTTGTGCAGCAGGTCTACTGTCAACCTTTCTGTATTTGGTCTGAGTAGCCATATTTGAGGTGGCACTTTTTTATGTCTTTCATTACATAGAATGTGATATTTTTAGTTGTCAATCACATAACTCTACTACGTTTTGCCTGGTAGCTGGCGAACAGCAGATGTATGGGATAGACATAATAGGACAATTTGGCAGGCACCGACAATAATTATTTGTATTTTCTGCCTCAGGAAAACATAATACTGTACTGTAATGTATGGACTGCATTGTTAATGCTGGTGCAGAGAGGATTCAGTTATTAGAAGTCAGGTGACCTTAATCTGTGCCTTGTGGTTGGAATATTTTTATTCAAGCTTTTTAAACTCTATATATTGATCAGGTCATGATTTTTTCTTTGTTGGTCTTTATATAGTCTTCATTTTTTAGACCTACATAATATTTGTTTTTCCGTGCTACATTTCTATACTGGCTGTTTTGAGCTTAATTGGATAGAGTAATTTAGAAGAGCTAGTTTGATGAAAGAACAGTAGCTGGATTCAAAACATTGTTGCAGCATTATATGGACATTGTAGGCAGCAGTTTAGACTGCTGGATCATGATTGGCCAGTGATTAATAGGCCAGTTGAGACTCGTCAAGCTGAAATAGTTGCCTTAACGTAATGTATTTCCCTTAATGCAGTGTTTGTTCATGATAATTCACAGGTACAGTAGCTATTTATTGCCACGAAACATTTAATTTCAATGGGAGGCGAATGTCTGTATCTTCGTTGTAGATCTTTGAATGTGATCTAAGTGCACATATGTTCATGTTCATCAGATAATGAAAAATACTTGTTGCTTGAATTCTTTATATGGAATTTGTCACAAACTGTAATTTCATACATATTACAATATCACACTTTATGATGGTTTACACCTTTTTATAACATCTCTTTTAAATGCTATATCATGGTTCCCCCAGGTTTCCACAAGTTAAATTTAAGACTTTTTAAGACCTTTTTAAGACCATTTATGATGACATTTAAGACCAACTTCAGCAGCCATACCGGCAAAAATATAAAGGATAATGGAAAATTAGAAAGGATTTAACACCAAAAGAATTACATACCAAATACTTGACTTGAATAAAATGTTTTATAATAAATCTCAATAAAACAATAACAAAAATATGTGCATTTGCTGCATAAAGGTCCTCTTTGAACGCAGATGAAGGTCTAGCTGTTTCGTCTTTGTGGTTTTGTTGAGGCTTTCGTCAAACATGACAACAAAGCAGGTGGCGTCGTTGACTTGGTCAGTCAGTTGTTTTGTGATGAACGGAGCCAAACCAAATTTGGTGATGTACGCCGTCTTGTTGCTCCCACATGCGAAAGAAGACGCAATCTTAGAGTCTGGAAACATTGTTTTGAATATTGTGGCAATTTCTTCATTTGAAGAATATGAGTGGTGGGCCGAAATGGTTTTCAGTATCCAAACCACCTCTGCCCGTAGAGTTGGCGTAGATCCACAATGAGCCTGCAGGTTCACACACGGAGGTTGCACTACCGACGGTGCGATGTCTTCACTGCTGCTAGCAGTAGCCACCGTGCCTGAGGTTGCTGACGAGCTTTCACAGAACTGTGCTATAGGCACCTGCTGCTGGCGGGCTGTAGCAGTGGCAATGTGCTTCACGCTTTTCATATGAGAGTCCAAAGCTAAAACTCCCATTGTCCCCAGTTTAAAAGACTTTCGGCACCAACGGCAATGAGCCTCGCGGTCATTGCCTGGAACAGGTTTAACTCAGTCATATTTTATATTATTCTGCCATGTTGGTTTAAATCGACACTTTCCCATTTTGAGCTAATTCTATGGTATGGACGTGACAGACACGTTTACTGCCAAAAGCGTAAGGCAATACATTTACGTAAACAGTAACGATACTGTCGAAAACTGACGTAACATAACTGAACGAAACTATCGTAACAAAGTTATTTATGACATTAAGATATTTAATTTTATGAAAGGACAATACAAATTTAAGACCTTAGTAAACTAAATTTAATACTTTATAAATGATATTTAAGACTTTTAAGGCCTTATTTTTCGAATATTAAATTTAAGACTTTTTTAAGACTTTTAAGACCCCGCGGGTACCCTGTATATGACATTTTTCAAATTCTGTGTTTGAGTCTGGGTCTTTTTAAACCATACACAATTAAGTTTTTACTACAAATAAACTGCCTTGTCCGGTTCCAAATCTAAGACGTGTAATACAGTGCCTGGTCTAGACACTTCTTGCTCAGTATTCACATTTTATTGCCACAAAATTCAATCTAAAAAAGGATAAAATACACCACATTCAAAGTCAAAAGTATCATAAAAGTATAAAAATATTAAAAAATAATTCAAATAAATATCCCTTATGGTGTTTCTATGACACCAGAGTTAACACTTGGTTGAATCCTTTACATGTTTTCAGCTTAAGTCAAATACAGAGGTGACAGCCATTGTGAATAATTTTCTGCAAAATGTTCACAAATCTTAAGACATAGTGTTTATTCCTAGTTTATTTAGATAAACCGTGTAGTCTCTCAGTTTTCCAAGCAAATTTAAGTTAGAGTTGAGACTGGACCACTCTTCACTGGAAAGCCATTCAGTTGCGTCTTTGGTAATAAAAACAGATTCAGTTCAAATATGCGAATAGTGTCTATGTTATGAGTACACAGGAAAAGTACATAAAGAATCTGGTTTTGCCAAAGAATAAAATGCAATGGACTTCAATTGCAATTGACCGTGTTATCACCTAGTAGGGTAGAGTAGAGTCAGAGCATGTTTGTATCCGGAGCTCATGGTGGTGGATGGCATTATCTCCCTGATTACAGGATCATGGTGGTGGATGGCGTTATCTCCCTGATTACAGGATCATGGTGGTGGATGGCATTATCTCCCTGATTACAGGATCACGGTGGTGGATGGCATTATCTCCCTGATTACAGGATCACGGTGGTGGATGGCATTATCTCCCTGATTACAGGATCACGGTGGTGGATGGCATTATCTCCCTGATTACAGGATCACGGTGGTGGATGGCATTATCTCCTGAATACAGACAATTATCTTCAGTCACAGAATGTTACAACCTCCTTTACTACTTTCCTTGCTGGATTTCCTTGTTGCTGCAAGGGCACGTTTAGTTGCTTCTCTGAATATGTCGTCCACATTCTCCTTGTTCTTGGCTGAACACTCCATGTAAAGCTCAGCGTTGATGGTTCTTTTGGTCTCTTCCCCCTGCTCAGATGACAAAATACAGTTGATGGGGATATATTCCTAATTGAGAGGAGAACGAAACGTTAAACATTCTCTTCGTTTCACTGTTTTTGGAACCCTTTGTAGTTCGAAAATGAAAACGGAAAATATTGCATTGGAGGTCAACTATAGCGTTTTCTCTCTAACACCAAAATAGCTCTGTTGTCAAAAAGAACATTTCAGGTGTGAAGTTGGCCTATTTGAAAAAGTTACATTATTTTTTGTGCATACTTAGCATTTTTTGCATATTTCATCTCATAGAAAGAGACTTAAAAAACTCCCAAAATTGCTGTTAATTCTTCACTGTCCCACTGCTAGGACAAAAACAGTGAGCCAACAAATTTAGAGTATGCATTAATTAAGTATAACCAATTATTGATAATAACAAAATCTCTTTAAGGAATCGTATTAGGCAACAATAAATGTCTATATTTGTAAAAATCGTCCTGTGCAGTATTTCTTCTAATGCAGATCAAGGGTGCACATCGAGTTAGACCAGGCTGTAAATTCCACATGTGGCCAAGTTTGAAATAGTTACCTGAATGTATGTAATGTAGTTCTGACCCGACGACCACAGTTTTCTAGCCAAAGCCTTGTCTTTCCTCAGGTCTGATTTGCATCCTACTAGGATGATGGGCACATCAGGGCAGAAGTGTTGCACCTCTGGGTACCACTAAAAGATACACTGAACAGAGTTAAGCACTTATTCTAAACATTTAGGGTCATGTAGCAAAGGGAATTAAGATTCCTGTTACTGCATCTGCTGTGTAAATATGCAACAAGATGAATCTGATGAATGCTTGCTTGACATTATTTATTTTCTATGTGAATGTTATGAATGTGTTTGCCAGGTATGTTACAAATAAATAGTATCCTTATTCTGTGGACATAATTGTGAAGTTTGGCAATAACCAAGTGCAGTACCTTTATTAGAATGTTTTCATAACTTGATGGGCAAATTACATCATAGCAGATCAACACAAGGTTGACATTCTGATATGACAGCGGCCGTACTCGGTCATAGTCTTCTTTACCTGAAATAAACAGGATGTTGTTCATTATTAGTTCACCTTGAAAACGTCATTGTGCTTATAGATACGTACTTCGATTCTTAGAGGGTGTGTTATTGCATTTCAAAGATATTTTTGACTACTTTCATGTTGCAAAACACACCCATTAAAGACCTGGGATACCTGTTTAGCCAGGTACTAGTTTTGGTGCTTTGAAAAGCATGGGTGTAAAAACATACCTGCTGTATCGTAGAGGTTCAGGCGATACTCAGTTCCTCTATACCTCATGTTGGTGACATATTTTTCAAACACAGATGGAACATGTTCCTGAAATATATTAATAAAAATAGTGTTCGTCTGGATTTCCTACATGTTATTTCAGATAATAAAGTTAAAACTGTCAAAATGTGTCATTGTGTGTCCATAAATATTTGTAACACTTGCATTCTCAATAAGTTTTTTTTACTGAAAGTTAATATACAAAGCAGACAGAAGCAGCTCGATTACGTCCTAGATTATTTTAGTATACTTACCTCGGGAAAGTCTTTTTTGGTGAGAACTTTGATGAGGGAGGTTTTCCCACATCCACCATCACCTACTACCACAACCTTAAACTCCTCTTGAAGACTGGTATTCTCACTGTTCACCCCTGACACGTTCTCTGTCATGCCTCTCAGAGAAGCTAAATGCAAGTCTGGAAAAGAGCCTCCTGTTGAAGATGATTGTTTTCTGGATAATTTAAGTGTATAACTGAAACAGGAATAAAAGGTACAAATACCCGGGATATCACTGGACTACTTCTATACCTTCATGTTCTACCTTGGCTGAATATCCAGTCTTGGTTGAGCGCTTATACTCCTCCCATGACCATACTTGGTCATGACACTCCTGTTCTCTAATTGGTCATGACAGACCTGTTCCCCGCCCATTTATTCATATTAATGATACGGTACAAACAAATGCCAAGGATCACCTAAAATAACCTGACAACACCTTGCGAGTTGGTTGCAGACAAACTCTGCTGTTGTTAGCACACTCAGGCCCGCATTAACAATAGGGCTAGGCGGGGCTTAAGATTGGCTGTGGAGCAGATTGACTATTAGCCATCTGATTGCCAAAGCCTTACCACGCCCCCCACAAATTAGCCCTGTTATTTAGTGGCGCTTTGCCGTATATTCCATGCAGGGGCGTCAGTTTGTGTTAAAAAGTGGTGGGGACAAAAGATCAGATGAAAAAACATTACAGCAGGACGGGAAAAATATTGAATAACGGCTCATCAAAAATGAATACACGTTACCGTAGGCCAATCAACAACACGAAAATACTCAGCATAAAACCATAAACAATGTCGACTGCACATGTAACAGCCCCTTCACCACCAGCTCTACCAAAGAGTGCCAAAGCACCACTGTGGAAAACAGCAGCGCGTTAAGTCAATGATTACAATGAAATTCATTACATATGTAAAAGAAAACACACCATAAGCATACAACGCAACATATCTGCATCAAATAACACCATTAAAACAATGTGGGATTTGCAACCCACATAGAATGCAGTGCAGTTAGAGAACCAAATCTACAAAATGTGAAATCCTCCTCTGCCATCGCAGCGTAACCAATATAAAGTGCCGTGATAAATATTGTCATTATGTCTGTAAGCCACAAAAAAACACACTAAAATCCAAACTATTTTGAAACTATATATAAGATGGCACACACACACTGACACACACAGCCAATTTTTTTATTGATCTGTAAATTACTTAATTGGCTACAATTAACTACATCAATCGCAGTGCAAATATGCATATAAAAACTCCCATACCTGTACTGTTGATCACCATCTTCTCTTAAAGTTGAAAAATGTTAAAACCACAATCACCTGTTACCATTCGGGTTTTTGTTTGTGAATATGTAATTTGTGTCAGAGAACGTCTGATCCACGTGTAGCCGGTCGTACCGAGTGGTGTGAGGGGGGAGGACAATTTAGTCATGTTAAAATATTGGTGGGGACATGTCCCCAGCGTCCCCCCCTAAACCTACGCCCTTGATATGCATTATCATGCAATCATTGTCATTAATATAATAGTGACCGTTCGCAAAGACCAGCCTTTTTTAGTTACTGTGTGACAAGCCAGGCGGCACATCTTGTTCTCACTCACACATTAAAAAAAACATCGCGGGGCAAAGACTAGACGTTACACTGAGAGTGACTACGCGCCGACATACAAGAGAGAGCTCAGAGCAGCTTACTGTTGATATGAAACAAAGTCTCAACTTTCAAATCTTGTCATTTAAACAATACCCTTTTTTCAAATTCAAGTGCATTGACGTTAATCTACTGACTGCTTTGTCGTCGGACCAAATTGCGTATTCGGCGTTATGATTGGTCAGGTCAACTGTCACTCAAACCCCCGTGGGCAGCAGGGCATGGTGAATTGAAACGTCACGTTTTAATTTGATATAGCAATCACATTTATTCTATATTTAACTTGTGAACGACCGACCTGCTGCAGCACGTAGGCCTATCAGATGATGGCTGTTTGCGCCTTATTAGAATATACGCATCAACCAATCAATCGCCTCCACTCTTCACTTCATTCTAGACTGAACTTGAGACGGTTTTGCACAGCGCACTTGCGTTCCGACCCTGAGGTGTGGGGTCTTAAAGTGACAGAAGCTGCTAATAAAGCTGCTGTCGCCATTGTCAATAATGTTAATCAAACATCAGAAAGAAAGTAATTTACTGCCATTGTCTGAATCACATTTGTAAAATAAATAAGAATGAATGTTGAATTTATAGTGAAAACTATGTATTGTATATTTGATTACTTTATACAATGTAATATTATTCAGTGCTTTAAGTTTTTCAAGTAGGTCGATTTCTTATGTGCCTTTGTTCTATTGTTATTTGTGACTCTTGTCATCAGTAAGCTTGAGATTATTTTCTTAAGATACTATAATATTTTGTGATATTGAAATTGGTCGCAAGAATAATGACATTTTAGTGGCATAAAATTTTGATATGATAAAAATCGTATTAATATAACAAATAAAAAGTAATATAACTTGACTGTGAAGTATATCACAGATAGATAAAATGACTCGTATATTGATATATCATTTAGCTCATTGCCCACCCCTATATTCGCTATTAGCAAGCCACGTTGACAGGTTAGTGTTCATCTAACAGCTTATGTGTAAAAATGTGTTTCATGCTTATCCTGACCAGATCACCAGAAGGATGAAACATCGACTTCATCTGCTGCTGGAGATAATGATACTGAGCAAGGAGATAACGTTTCTGAATTCTGAATGATTCTAGATTATATTTATGTAAAACAACTTCAGCAGTGTTTTAGAAAAATGTGTGGGGGGGTTTTCTCTCTCAGTTGGTGACCTAAAGTGGTGGGGGGGGCTGCAGTAACTCATAGTCCCGGGGCCCAGTGAGCTCTTAATGCGGCCCTGAGCACACTAAAAGTATAATGTTCCAAATATAAAATTTGGGGGCGTAGAAACACCACACAGATTGATTAGCATGCGGGTCCAGGAAGCATCTCGATTTTACGCCCCCTGGTTTAAAATATCTGAAAACCGCACGGTCCCATTTTAACGTTACACCGAAGCGACCGGTTCCTTCCCTTTAAAGCAGATTTCATAATGCCATCTAGTGGATTAAATGCGAAATGAACTGAATCAGTTTCCATATGCATTATGCATTGATAAAACTAACTGAATATTATATACCTGAATATTATTGATTTATCTTAAACCTGTGATGAACTTACACGTCACTTCACCTTATCACCTATGATGGACCAAAATCCCATTGTCTGACCTTTTTGTTGGCAAAGCCACTAATGATGTCTTTAAATGCCATCACATTTTGGGCATTCTTTAATAACAAATTGATGTTCACAAAAAACACACCCGCATTCCAATGATTTTCACCCCATAAATTAGTTGAATTGTTTTGGTTAAACGAGCTAGGAGGCGGAGTGTCATTTGCATGATCGTATATATACTGTATATAGTATTTTTTATATATTTGTTATTGCCTTATCAATGCTGCTCAACTGAACTACATATACCTCGTCCTGTATAACTTGCCTTATTGTGTCCCATTGCTATTTGCGCTATTGTGTTCTGTGTATTTATTGTGTGTTGTCTTGCAAATTTGTATTCGCCTTCAATCGGCCAACCTGGGTAAAAAAGTTAAATAAATAAATAAAACAGTGACACAATAAATATCACCTATAGTTGTATGACATTCAGAAAACGATTTCAATCAGTGTAATACATGTTTGGCAGTCCTGGCGTTATATTCTCGATTTAACACATTCTAGCCCAATTAACAGATGAGCAGGAGATTCAGGTAAAAAATAAATTAAAACACTCAAAATATAGATAATGTCGTGTTCTACCTTGTGAACATTAGTAATTTAAAATATGCCCTGACTATGTATATCAATGGAGAGTGAAAGGTATCACAGAAACAAATACACATGTTATTTCTATAGTGATTTCTGACTCTAAAAGTTTGTGTAACACAATAAGAGGAATCTGTGTGCAAAGTAGCATTTACTAAGGTGAATGTTATAATCATGTGAACTTCTAAAACATACCCCTGAACCAGTCCTGTCTGCCCATCTCCACACCCCTGAACCAGTCCTGTCTGCCCATCCCCATACCCCTGAACCAGTCCTGTCTGCACATCTTCATACCCTTGAACCAGCCCTGTCTGCCCATACACATACCCCTGAACCGGCCCTGTCTGTTTGTACTATTTGTCTATTTGTTCATGAGTCCAAATTAACAAATGACGGTACACACTGCCAGTCAAGGCATTTGTAAATCGGTAATAATATTAGTAGGTTATAGGTTATCATATCATATAGGTTATAATGATTATTGGTATGGTAATGTGTTTGTTTATAATGTTTGTGTTAATTACAGTATCGTTAACGGTCCTCAATGTGCCGCAATCGGCTAGGCCTATGCATAAATAATAATTTGTACGCTATAATATCGTAATTTATGAAAGATTGACTGTTGCGTTACGTCTTATCTATTAATTTGTATTGGGTATGAATAAATTCAAAAACACACTATTCTATTACTGACATTAGTGATCTATATATCGTGCAACATTTCTTCTTTTTTTGATTTAATAAATGTACATTTAGGTAACCAATGCATTACCGTACGTAAATCATCTCGAAAATCGTTTGATTTTCAACTAATCCTTAATTAATTGAAAGAAATATATAGTATTGCGTGTGTGCGCGGAGTGATTTATAAAGCGGCTCAGTCCTCAGTCCCAAATACTGTAAACTGACAGGTAAAAAACAGGACAATGTAGGGCCGTAGGAGGCAGCTCATATCCAGGTAAGAAAATAAAACATTTAAATAATAATTATATTCTGGGTTATAATGGTATAAAGTATAGCTAAACATTCCAACAATCACATATAATAATAACCTAAATTATCTGGCTCCGGTAGCTACAGGTGGGTCGCCATCTCTATCCTCACCTGTTGGGGCGTGTTTCAATGGCGCGTGAACCAGATGATAAATACTAGTTTTCTACTATCTTACCATCACATTCAAAATGCATTTGATCGTGTCGGGTTAAGCACCTTTTTTGCATTTTATTCTAAACATATTTTATTTATAATAGGCTACACAGCATGATGTCTATTCAGTGTAGGTCTACCATTGTCGTTATGAGGTGTGGTGCGTGTAATGGAAAACAATCACCACAAGAATAACGGAGAAAAACATCCTCGGCACTGGACCAGCTGCAAGTTAATCACAGACCCCGCGTTGAAGAATGGATGTCAACAAGTGTATCGTTACGACGGGCAACATTTTAACATGCCTGTAAGTACATTGGATTATAGATTTTTTATATATTTTTCAAACACGTTTTTGACCTTTACTTAATTACCCTCGTATACGACCGATCTGGATTTTACTCAGTCATTTTTAGATAAACAAATATATAGTTTATTTTATTATTAAATAACGAACGTTATAATGTGAGGTTAGTTCAGCTTGTGTGTTCTCAAGGTACCCGACTGATAATCACTACAGCATGAACAACATGCTTACCAGTATTATTTGATATCATGGATGTTGTGGCCCAGCATCCACTGTGCTGTCGATGAATTTCCGAGTGGTTGTGTTTCTTGGGATAACACTGTTTTCTGCTTTAACATATGCTATATTAGGTTAAGGATTTAGGGTTATTTCCTGTGGATACAGTCCGGGATCCCAGAATCTTTCATATTTGGACCAAATTCAGACACATTGATCTGCTGGTACCCAAATTTAAGGTAACACTACTTTCTCTTCGAAGACATGAAGTCATGTGAGATGCAATATCTTATCCTAAAAGGCTTATAGTAGTTGTGTACCAACTGACAATCTCTCATCTGATTCATGCTTTCAGATTGATGAATGCTACGTCGGCCCTCCCAAGGAAGTGACATTTGCCAGGTTAAATGACAACGTAAGGGAGAGTTTCTTGACCGACATGTGCAAAAAGTATGGACAGATTGAGGAAGTGGAGATCTTGTATAATCCCAAAAACAAAAAGCATTTAGGACTTGCTAAAGTCATCTTTGACACGGTCAAGGCGGCAAAGGACACAGTGGAACACCTTCATGGCACCTCTGTCATGGGGAACTTTATCCACGTGGAACTTGACCCAAAAGGTAAGTTAATATAACAATGTAAATTGTAAATAGGCTTAATAACACATCCAACAATTTTGCATATTGTAATAATACATTGCGATTGATTTAATTCTTAAAACACTATTTTATTTGTAACATTATATTGCATATTTCTGTAATGTCTCATTTGGCTGAGAGACAGTGGGTAAGAGAGAAAGTGTGCAAAATCCAAGCCCATGCCGATCCGGGGATTCTAGTAAACAACTGTAGTCTCGCTAAGAGTTTCTGTTGACTCGGAAGACCATCCACCTGACTCTTATCCTTCTCAGGTAAAAACAGGATGCTGTACTTCCATCTCCTTGTTAATGGTCTCTACACCCCTTGGACGTTGCCACTGGGCAGTGATGACACACTCCAAAGCCTAACTCACTGTTTCCAGGTAATGCTCTTCTGCTGATTCTCTTTGGGTTTTATAACCGAGACCTCGTTTGATATCCTGTTCATTACTAGTTGTTTGGGAAGCTGCCTTTTGTTGGTTTGTTGTGATGTAACGTCTTCATTGTTAATATATTTGTCTGTTTGTTATTTTCAGGACATCAAACCTCTGCACAGACTGACTGATGAGTGTTCACAATTGACCCAGTCTATTTTCAGTCCTTCCAGCGTGGCCACACCCCACTCTCTTGACACAGCCTATTCCAGTATCTGGCAGGACACACCGGGCAGCTTTGGGCAGACACCCCTCTCTCAGGGCACCCCTCGCACGCCCAGCTTTACCCCGCTTTCTCAGGACTCCTGCTACTCAAGCCTGCACACCACCCCAGTCCACCAAATCGGTCAGGTGGAAAACTTCTCCGCCTACAGTTCTCACCGACGCTTGAGATGGGACGTGTGCTATCGTCAGCCGGGCAGACCTCGCGTGAGATCCCACCACCAAAACTCAGAGCTAAGCTCTCTCCTCAAACACATGCAACCTCCCGCTCGTCTCCTGGTCCAGTCCCAAACCCCGGTATCTGACAGCGGCTGCAGGTCTTCCCATCGGTACCCATCGTCCTCAGGTTACGATAACCCAGCCACAAAGCTGTCCCACCTCTCAGACTCTGGACAAGCATCTTTTGGTGGGTCCTCTCTACCATTGTCCTCTAAGGCTTTCTCTCTGAGCGGCAGCTTTGCCCCGGCCCAAAGCGTGAACGGTGCACCCCTAAAGGAAAGGCCTCATTCTCCACGGTCGGAGCCTGACGTGGACATTTTGAACCGTTCCCCTGGAAACCCCGTCCCCGATTTGGGTAGCCACAGTCTGGACTCTCGCATTGAGATGCTGCTCAAGAAGACTTCTGTTTCCTGTCCCTCCCTTAATGGGGAAACCTCAGTGGATGCTGAGGTGCCCGGTCAGAACAGCCTGGTTCCCCCATCTTTCCCGGTCTCCACGGACTCTCCACAGTCTGAGCGCGCCCCGGCCCCTAGCGGTTCTCCCGCCTCCTCTCGCCGACCCACCACCAGGGACGGTTTGGAGGACGTCAGTCCCACTCCCCTCCCGCAGTGTGAAGGAGACAAGTTCATTACAGTGACGCCTCCCCTAATATGGACCGCACAGCACCACAGGCCCTCTGAAGGAATTCAGACGGGACTTACGAATCCAACGACGGACCAAAAACATATGAGAAGTGGTCATGACTCCATATTGTCACCACAGGTAGGACAGGAAATTGAGATTATAGGAGCCTCTCAATGGCTCTGTGGTAATGTTAACACCTCACTTTTTGCGGCGCCGTTGCGAGACCAGGGTTCAAATACCGCTTGCACTTTAGCTCAGGGGTTGCATGGCGTGCTGTGCAATTGGCCAGCACAGTCAGCGTTTGTGGGGATTAGTAGTGAAATACGAATGCCTTGTCTCTTTGTGCTCTAGCGACTCCTTGTGGCGGCTTGGTCGCCTGTGAGAACAGCCTAGGTAGAAGTCTTCAGAGTTCTTGTTTTTATAAATTATGATCTAGCCTTAAGCAAGGTATCAGGGTTTTGAGTCTGCGGGGAGTTGAGACAAAGCCTTGATCATATCAAAGTTTAATTAAAATGGTAAAAAGCGAAATAAATGCAACGTATAAGCAATTGACACAACATTTGTCACATGTGTCAACAAGCAAGCATCAACAATAGAGGACAACAAGTATTTGTCCATCTATTCATTTCACATTTCTTTTACAGCGTCTCCATGAGCCAAGGGAATACGCGGACATTTCAGATGGGAGGCGATCTGGACCGGCCAATTCCAAATGCAACGGTTCTAAGGGCACCGCAGTCGCCTCCTCCATTCCCTTCTTACCTCCGCCTCCTCCAGCCTCCACTCCTCTGACTCGCCCTGTTTCAATCCCGTCGTCCAATCCCTACTCGTCACATCCCTTTTCCAATCCTCCTCCACCAATCGCGCGCTTCAACCACCCCGTCCGATTCCCTCCCCCCAACCTTAACCCCCTGATGCGCTGTATGACACCAATCCCCCCTCCAGGATTCCCTCTGCTTCCTCCCCCCATTCCTCCCCCCATTCCTCCCCCCATTCCCCCACCCATTCCCCCCCTAGTCCCTGTCCATGGCACTCCAACACCCATGACAGCCCCTCCCTCTTTAGTACACCCATTCTATCCATATCCTATGAACACTCTCCATGGCGTGCATTTGAACACGCTCAACGGCATTCCTGCAGTGTCTTATCCGGTACCACCCTGGCCCCGGCCCCCTGTCATGCCCGCCTTTGACCCGTCCGTACCCCCTCCGGGATACCGGCCTCAGCAGGAACACCCCTGTAAGGCCACTGTGGATAAGGTGCTGGCAGTCGTTACCGCCGAGCTCAAGGCCATTGTGAAGAAAGACGTGAGCCGTAAGATCATCGAGGGGATAGCGTTCAGAGCATTTGATGACTGGTGGAATCGCCAGGAGCAGAAAGCCAAGGTGAGAGTCTACCTGGTCCAACTCTAGCACAGTGAAGGAAATATTCTAAACCACAGCAAGAAATCTCAGTAGATATTTGCCTTGTGTTGCTATTTTTGAGTTTCTTCATTTTATTCTTTGTCAGACTATTACTTTGGTGAAGTCCAGAGAAGGTTCTGAGGAGGTGAAGACCAAACCCAGAGACGTGTTGAGACGGAACACGGTCCAGAATGGCTCCAGGCCTCTGCCTTCTTTTAAGGTAGCCTACTACAGTCGGCGCTAACTGTAACCTAAAGGATACCAGGTGCTGTATGTGCTGGAAGCCTTGTTGTTATACTGACAGAGGCTTTGGTTTACGTGTAGGTGAAGAGGAAAGTACCGGGCGATCCAACTGTCTCAGAGGACCTGCAAAGAATGTGTCCCGACTCACCTGTGAACGATGCGCTTGACACCGCTGGTTGGTGTCGTGCACCTTGACAGGGATTGTATTTACTTCACTGTGCCATTATGATTCCTTTTTAGTCCGGCTCCAATGCATGGCGCTCTTTGTTTCTCTTTTCCCCTCAGAGCTAGAAGGTGAAACAATAAATTGCACATCGGACCGGTCTCAGACAAACGTGCGTTTTCCAGCTGTGAGACGAAGACATGCAAGACCGCACGAGCTGGACAGCGAAGGGGAGGAAGAGGAGGAAAGCAGGGAAAAGCAGGCAAAAACAAACAAAGACAATGTTTTGACAGTAGACGCAGGTCCTCAACGCAAGGTATACTGGTGGTTTCCAGCTGTCAATCAACAGCAGTACTGAGAGGCCCAATGTATTTATTGAAATGACATGTTTAAGTTGGCAACATCTAGCTGTTGGTCGTATTTCTGCAGGAGAATGAGGTGGATGATATTGGTGAACAAAAGGAGGAAGTGGACCAATATAATGATGGTGGACAGGATGTTGTGTCAAAAATCCCCAGAACACAGTCACCAAATGAGGGTACAGTTTAGTACACTCTGAGCTTAATAACTGCTTAATAAATCAACTGAATGCTCATTTGATTCTCTTACACCTACTTAAATGCACATTCATGTTTCCCCATTTACCAGAAGATGCCACGGTTAGCCTTTCAGAGTCAGAGTCTTACTCATCAATATACAGCGAGTACTTCTCAGACTCGTCGTCCGTTTCTGAGGCGAGTAAAGACTCCAGTTCCGACCAGGAGACAGACGGCGGGACCAGGGTGGTCGAGTGTGTCGTGTTGTCATCGGATGAGGAGGAGATGGATGCGGCCTCGCCCCCAACCTCGCCCTCAGCCCCTCTCACTCCCGGCACTCAGCTGGATCTACCGGATGAGTCAGAGCCGGTCTTGAGAGATCAGTCTTGGGATGAGCAGCACTTAGCCTGTCTGAATGGAGATGACCTGGGGCTCGCTAGCAGAACCCACCTTCTCGGCCCAGGGATGGACCTGCTGCGCAAGCAGGATTTTCTGGCTCCCTCACCCATAGGACTGCCAGGTACATTTATGCGTGTGTTGGTAAATCAAAATGCTTGTCGGTAACATTAAAACAGCTATTATGTATTTGGTTTGGTACATTGTAGAATGGGGAGCTCAGAGGGTACAAACGATAAAAACGATGTGTATTTTTATACTCTGCAGTGGTGGAAACTGACGTTGAGGTGGATTTTGTTGGCTTTGATTGGAGCGCAGAGTCGCCAGATAACCAGGAGAACCTCCGGCCTCTCACACCTACCGGCTCTTTGCTGGATAGCGACTCTGACCGGCTGTTCAAGTGCAAACCAACGCCCCCTGCTGGGGAGGAGGTGGAAGTGCCGCACACCCCTGGCCGGGACGCCGGGGCTGTTCTGGAGAGCGAAGAGGACAATTTGCGCCACCTCTTCTCTCCGTCTCCCGCGAGCAGCGAGAGTTTTTCCCAGCTTCGGAACACCCCCACACCTGCCTCATACCATACATACGTGGAGGACAGGCCCCAAACACCTGGCAAAGAAGAGTGCACACTGTGGAATCCCCCTACCCCCTGGAGGACAACAGTGACCCCAGGCAGAGAGACCAGCTTCACAGAGGGAGTCCTGGGGTTTAGTCCCCCTACCTGTAGCCCCTTCCTCTACACCCTGTCCCCCAGCCTGTACACCAAGACCCCACAGACACCCGGGAGGGACTTCATGCCTGTCAAGAAAACACTCCGGAAAACCCCTCTCATAATAACGTCTCCACAGAGGACTAATGCTGCTGCTCTAGCCTGTAACGTAAGCCTTACTGACTCATCGGTTCTAGCCTCCTCCCCTAGCGGCCGGTCTGAGTCTTCGTCTGACCGTGGGGGTGTGTGGACGATTCCTCACCCCGGGCACCAGAGCCATAGAGAGAGGGAGCATTGCTCCTGGAGGAGGGTTCAGCGCAGAAGGAGGTGGAGATGGAGGCGCAGGATGAGTTCAATGCAGAGGACCGTGCCCTTCTCCACACTCTCGGCCAGTCCCGGTTTCCGCCACCGCTCTCAGCGCGAGGAGACGTCCGTCCTCCACCGCGTCTGGAGGCAAGGCCTGGATGAGGAGGACGCCAAGCTGTTGGAGGTGACCTACGACAGGCTTCTGCAGGGGGACAATGGGTCCAGCTGGCTCAGTGACACCCTCTGGGTCCCACATCCTCATATCCTTTATTATAGAACCAGGGGAACTCATACAAAAGTCCATGTTTGTTGTTTGATTGTTATAAGCGAAACATTTCACCCAAATTTGCACCTTCACATTTCTTTAGAAGTGCATACATATTATATGTCTTTGTGAATCAGTGCAGTAGTGTCTAGTTCCCTTGACCTCTGTGCACTCACCAGAGTCTTAACGGCCAATCGAGCGGACCTCAGCGATTGGATGCGTGACCACGTGACTGGATCGGCCCGTAGCGAGGGCTTTTACAAAATCAGCAGGGAGGATAAAATCAAATACCTCAACAGCGCGTGTCTGCTAAGCGACCATCCATCTGCAGAGTCCCAGGTATTCAGATGAGAGGAAGTGGTCCCCAGGGTATCGCATGCCGTCAGTCATAAGTGACATGTGCTGTCGGGTCTTTGCAGGGGGCCAGACTTCCTTCCCAGCCACCGCCCACCCTGCGTTCTGGATCGGAGTTCAGGTCGGAGCAGCGTCGGTTGCTTTCCTCCTTCAGCTGTGACAGTGACCTGCTGAAGTTCAACCAGCTCAAGGTCAGTCAGCTACTCGTCTGTGTCCAAACTGTCAGTGTACTGTACGGTCAGTGTTGTAACCCCGCGTGCAATTCTTCTGTTTCAGTTCCGCAAGAAGAAGATCCGTTTTGGCTGGAGCCACATTCATGACTGGGGTCTGTTCGCGTTGGAACCCATAGCGGCAGATGACATGGTGATCGAGTACGTTGGCCAATGTATCAGACAGGTGAGTCCCGGACCGTAAACGGGTCGGACAGGGAGGACATATTGAGTGTCGACCGAGCGGCTGTGTGACGGGCCTCCCGCTCTCCTCAGGGTATCGCAGATATGCGCGAGAAGCGCTACGAAGATGAGGGGATCGGGAGCAGCTACCTGTTCCGGGTCGATCAGGACACCATCATCGATGCCACCAAGTGCGGGAACTTGGCGCGGTTCATCAACCACAGCTGCAACGTGAGTGGTTTACGGTCGGCGTGTGTCACACGTTCTAGCATTCCGGTGTGCTCCATTCGAAACGTACTGGAAACGGAAAATGACGGCATAACAATCGTTGACCTCTCTTTTCAGCCTAATTGCTATGCGAAAATCGTCACAGTCGAATCTCAGAAGAAGATCGTGATCTACTCGCGGCAACCCATCTCTGTCAACGAGGAGATCACGTATGACTACAAGTTCCCCATAGAGGATGACAAGATCCCCTGTCTGTGTGGAGCAGAGAACTGCCAGGGATTCCTCAACTGAATACTGCCTCTGAAGTTGCTTCTGACTGACCTACAACCAGAGCAGTAACACTGCAGATATCTTCCTGTCCAACCAAGGTGCACAGAGAGTGGAGCTAGCCGATGATTCAAATGGTCAGCAGGTGTTGAGTGGATAATAACCAGGACAGAGCGCTGGTCTCCCCCAGCACTTAATGCTACTTTACAGGACGGGGTGGGATTTTACCTCAGCCAATACATGTGAACATGATATGCAAGGACTCTTATTTTACAGGACAGGGGTGTGATTTTACCTCAGCCAATACATGTGAACACGATATGTAAGGACTCTTATTTTACAGGACAGGGGTGTGATTTTACCTCAGCCAATACATGTGAACACGATATGTAAGGACTCTTATTTAATCTGTATCATTGAATACAGGTCGTTTAATGGAAATGTATCAGACTGGCGATGACATCTGCAGGCTTTACCAGGAATACTTAGGTTTCCTATACCTGTTTTCATTAATGGGAGCTAATGCACATGTATTCAGCTTGTGTCAAGCGTTCCTTATTTCAGTGATATTGTTCTCTCAGGTTTTTTTAGGAAAAGTCTTCCTTCTATATTGATAATTTATTTGGTTAATTTAGTATTTTTGATAAGTTCTCTCGCACACACAAAAAGGAAGAGACAAAGGAGTCACAATTCAGTTATATTTTTTATTATATGCTCTTAAAAATAAATGATGAATGTAACCAACAAAATAAGTTTATGCATTGGAATTAATGTGGTGACGAATGTGTACAAATGATACAGTATGTTTTATTGAGTCATAAGACCTCCTGTGGTTATTGTGTGTTAATGAGTAATATACAATTGGCACTTTTTGGCACGGCAGGATGGCCGCGCCTGTGAAATCCAACACCCTCTCCCTCGTTTGGCACACTTGTTTCATTGTTTTATCCCATCACCTGTTTTCCTTAATCGCAATCCTATTTAAGTTCCTCCTTTCACAGTATGTGTTGTCGGTCTTTGTTTGGTTTATGCCAACGTTATACGTTTGCGTGTATTTGTCTTGTCATGTTTAGTGTTTTTCTGTTATAGTTACATTTTTATTTAATAAATGTGCTTCTGCGCTTGTGTCCGTCGGCCCAGTCGCGACAGAAAGACCGACCATCTTGAGGACCCAGCGGGTGAACGGAGAGCATGACACAACGCTCATCGTCAGAGGGGCACTTTAGATATTGTTAGATTCTCCGGTAGCGGTCAGAAAAGTTAAGTTTCCTCTAGCCTTTTGGTCCGTCTCAATGGCCTCAAATAGTGCCTTGAAGTTTCCTGCACCAAAGCCCTAGAAAGATTAATGAGACATGATTATGCAGAGTTGTCAGTGTAAATAAACACGATGGTTAACATTCAGAAATATGTAGACCACATCAAAGATTACGATTATGAAATGCTGTATATATAGATCGCATTAATGACTACTATTATGAAATAGTGTAAATGTAGATCAGGTTAAATATTCTAATGATGAAATTGTGTAAATCTAGATCTCTGTTAAAGATTCTAATTATAAAATAGTGTAAATCTAGATCACGTTAAAGATTCTTCACAAGAATGTTACTTCTACTACAATATCATTGAAGAACTTAAGTTCATGAAACCTACAGGTTCCTAATGGTTCCCTATCTAGATCTGATGGTTCACTCTCACCTGATGGTTATGTCTCTGAATGACCTCCAAGAACACAGTGGGACGATCCTGAACAGGTTTGGTGAAGATCTGGAGCAGGTAGCCATTGTCATCAAAATCCACTAAGATCTTCAGCTCCTTGCAAACCAATGGGACACAAACAGGGATTATCAGGCTGAATATCTCAAGAACCTGACATGGAGGTTCAAATTTGCAAATTGTAATGATCAATTATAGGTGCTTCAATTATTTAAATATTCAAATTGTGTCTCAGACCTCCAAAATGTCCAGGTCCTCCGTGATTTTGATTTGGGAGTGTTGGAGTTTCTTTTTCAGCAGCTGGTAGTAGGTATCTGGCACACACATGAACTCCATGCCTCGCTCCTTCAGGTTACGGATCTACAACCAAGACGTAACACCATCACCTCAAGGCTGTCCTCTTATATGGATGTGTGTGTATATAAACATGTCCAGGTTGAGTTCAGTCGTTAGCTCATTTGGCCAAACTCACCGAGGTGATGATGTCAGAGGTGTTCATGGCAATGTGCTGGACTCCTGGTCCTCCGTAGTACTCCACGTATTCCTGTTAAATCCGGGGTTTTAGCCAAGAACAGGATCCACACTTGGCTTTTGTAATGTTGGGACTACACCGCGGCATTTGGATTACTATGTGATATATTGGATTGCGTGGCGTTGACTTGCCTGGATCTGGGACTTGCGTTTTCCCATTGCTGGTTCATTAATGGGCATTTTCACAGTCTCTTCGTAATTGGCCACAACAATGGATCGAAGTGCACTAAAGTCTGTCTGCAACTGCTTGTCATCTACTGACCAGAAGCGGTGAAAGAGCAGGTTCTTCTGGTACCTATGGAAACAGAACCCACTAGTCAGGGACCCCTGAGTGATGAGAGACTACTATCACCATTTCTACCCGAAACCCTGTAACTAGGCCCCACCCACTGTGTATTACAAACATATCCCTCTGTAACCAGGCCCCTCCCTCTGTGGACATCAAACACATCCTTCTCTAACCAGGCCAAAACTCTTCCACTGTGGACAACCTACACATCCCTGTTTTTTAATTTCATCTCTGATTGGCGGAGCTCTAACTGTCACCAGATGTTAAAAATACCAGCAGCAACAGAAAATCTGCTAAGTCATTCAAGACTCTAAAACATGTCAAACCTCTTGGGTTATATAATTCCGAAACCTCCCCTATGGGATATAAGCACTTCTTTGTCTGGAACCAGATGTACCATGTAGGTGATATTCCATACTGATACTAGACATAACGACTCACCATTCTACCACAGGCACCATTTCATCGTCAGGCTGGTTCCCTACAACATGGTCAATGAAGTCCAGCAATCCATTGGGTCTGTAACATTAGATGCGTATTGTGAACTAGTCAACGGGAATCACTGTCAAACCCCGCAGTGTGCAAACACTGAGGAAAACTGCACATACTCACAGTTTGGCCAACATGGGATCCAGGTGAAGAGGTGGGTGGAATCCTGGGAGAAATAAGCCACTGTATGCTGACCTCTCCACAAGGGTGTGTGTGGTGTCCCCATACTATAAAGTGACACAATACACAATCAGGTGTGTGCTATAAAACCTCTCTCTGAGCACTGAGTTTCAGTAGATATTTATATGCTCACCGTCTGGAGAACAGCTAATTTTACCCAGCCGTTTTTGTCCTCCATTACATAAGGCTCTTTCACTATGATGGCACCACGCTCTCTGGCTTTCTATAGAGTGAAATAGATATATATTTTTGAAACATATGCCCACGTGAAAAAGATCCAGGATGTTACACACATCCTCCCATGCCAAGGCATCTTTAAAACCAAGAAGAATATTGCATTTGAAAAGTATACCATTTTCATATTTCCAACTGAGCTGGCTACTACAGAAACATTGTCCTCCTTCCAGAAATAAATGTCACATTGGTTAAAATGGTTGGGGTGCTTTTTACCTGCACAAGGTAATCACAGTTCTCCACAGTGAATGCAATGTCCTTGGCCCCGTCCCCATGCTTGACCAAATGCTCTCCCATTTCTGAACAAAGAAGACGAACAAAAGCCTACTGAAACCAGAATGAGTACACTTCCGCCCTAGTCAGCGACAACTAATTAAATTAAGTTTAACCATCTGCTAGGTGTTTTTTTGTCATACTGCACCTTTGTTTCCAGGATTGAGGGCTGAGGCAAATGCATAAATAATCTGTGAAAGATAAAGAGGCCAAACGATATATAGTGACCACTCAAGTAATTTCTGTCACTACAAAATGTATGCAAAACCCCAAAATAATGACGGGACTCTTTTTTTTACAGGGTAATTTTTACATTATTACATATTTTACAAAACGTGCCATATGCCTTAATTATGCTACTATGTGATGCTCACCTTGCCTTGCTTGACCACATGACACACCACATCACGAACCCCAGTCTCTAAACCCTGGTAGGCCAACGGTTCAAATCCAAGCTTGTTACAATAGTAAGATGCGGCCTGTTAAAAATAAAGAAATACTTAAATCTTAATTATACATGAGTGCCAAAAAACAACAACAGAACTATCAAAACTGTATGAAAAGATTTGGTGTATTTTCCAAGACTTGTGCGCCACCTTCTGGTGATGAAGGTGAACAGCACCCGCTTCTGGATTAAATTAGAGCAAGAATGTTAGGGTCTCTTATGAGGTTTCATGCCTGTTGCGCCCACCCCTAAAGTGAACCAATAGCCACCCCCTAAGTAAATACTCCTCTTTCTTTGATAAAGTTCTGGGTAGATTGTACAGAGACTGACTAAATAGACTGAAAAAAACAACAAACAGCCATTGTGGCAAATTACCCTCATACCTGTTTGGCATTTCCAACCCAGAATGTGATGTGGTCGAAACAGAGGAACTTTCCATGGTCGTGCTTCAAACAAAAACAGAATTATGTAATACGTGAGGGAGGACGCTTAGCAAAGCTCATTCTTGCATACTAGGCTGGTAATAATAATAATACTATTCTAATAAGAAATAAGATGAAAATATCGCACATTCTAATGCGTTATAGTTTCACAACATTCATTTCATACACGTTTTTAAAAAAATGTTGTGTTCATTAAAAAAGTGTGTTCATAGAACTTACCTTTTCACCTTTATCTGTGTATGAGGTCTAAATAGATAAAGAAAAAGATTAAGTTGCATGCCCTGTTCAATATCGAATGAAATTGCATTTAGGAAATTACACAACAGATCAATATATAATTAATAATAGCTCAACCAATACATCGATTTTCGAATATATAGAGATGTTCTCTTACCATCCTGCACCCTCGGCCTTTACGCTGAAAAGAAACGATGTAGGAAACATTCGAGCATTTAAGGGTTCAGCATGTAATTTAAAAGTTCCACGCCCCGTAGGAGAACGGGAGGAGGACGATAGAGAAAAAGAGAATCATAGAGTCAGAGAGAGAGCAAGAGAATATTGATGCTTTAGGATGCATAAAAACAGTATACAATGCATTATGTTTTTAGTAGATCAGATCAGAAACGATGTATTGTATCTATAGGCCTACGTTTATATTTTGTCATGTTTACTTTTTTGCCTAATCTGCAGCTGGCCGGGCACCTACAAGATTCCCAACTCAACTCGTTATTCAAGAACTGAAATTCTTCAAAGGGCAATACAAAATGTATGCAAAACCCCAAAATAATGACGGGACTCTTTTTTTACATAGACGCCATATGTTTGTATTTACTTCGAGAGGAGGTTCACCCATGCATGTTTCCCATTGGCTGGTCGTTAGAAAGTATATGTACAGAGTCAAAGAGGCATGTGACATTAAAAGTGCTCGTCTGGAACACTGCATCTAAGTACCACTAAGATAAAAAAAATCTACAAGTATTTAATACTCAGTTCATATATGAGACAACATTTGTATGAGCATTATCCTTCTAGAGATATTTGATAAAGGCTTTTACAAGTTTGCCTGTGTTTGTCTGTGTGTGTGCGTTTCTGACCGGTGATCCACACTCATATGGCAAAATGAAAGTCTTGTAAAGTGAAGCTTTATCTGACTTGAACTCGGTTTAGTGTTAGGGTTGGCATTAGGTTTATAATAGGTTTTCGAGTTTGGGGGGTAAAATCTGTGTGTGTTACAACACATTAAATTACTAATGATACAGAACACCAGTATTGCTCTGTACCGCATGTGATTTGCAAAAGAGACTAATGTGAACAGATTGGTTGCTGGTTAAATGTGAACGTTCAAATGTACAGAAGCTAACAAAGATGTCACTCATCCAGTAACAGGCACCTACTGAGTTATTCATTGCATCTTAGATTTTCATTAATAAAGTCTTATTTCTATTAATGTGTGTTTGCCAGCCGGTTTTTAACAAGGGTGTTTTGAGGATTTAATCCCAACTTTTTGCCGTAACCTGGCTGAATTAATGCCTGAACTATACTATGCAAGACAATGATTTGTTCAGGCCTGTACCTCAGTCCGAGATAATGACTAATCCCTTGAGCTACAAGCCTTTTTTTGTCAAAGCGCCGACCAGAACTTTAGTTCTAACAGTAATAAGTCTGAATACATGTCTAAATATCAAACATAAAAAAATCAATACACACCATAAACTCTCATTGGAAAAAGTGCAATGTAAATTATGCATTTCTTAACAATATCATTTCTCTTTAACCCAATACTAACTGACCTTAAAAAACATCGTCCCGGGAAGGCAATCCCGTACAAGCTCAAGAGGAACAAAAAGTACCCAAAGATTCTGTAGAACACAGGCGTTGTTTGGAGAACAGATATTGTTCTATCAATTCTCCCCTGGGCCAATTCTCACTACTAGAGACACTAATGAGCATTTGACACCCTCCCGATGCAACCGTCCCTGATGGGGTTTGTTTTTCTCACTATTACCTTGTGCTGTCAAGAGATTAGAAAATGTACATGGAGATGGTGATGCTTGCATAATTGTGTCGTTATCGGGGTGGTAGATGATAATTCATACTTTCTGTACTAATATACAGTCTGCATATTCAAATAAAGTTGGATTATTTATTGTTTTGCGACAGCCCATACAAGGCCACCTGTTACTTCAATATTCAATTACATTTTCAGTCGACTGACTTAAAAAAAGGAACAAACATTGTGTTATAGCATCATTCACATAACATACTTAACAAAATGCTGAAATACACAATTAAAACGTTTAACTTAGGCGGCGACGTAGTAGTAGATGTTTTAATAGCTTCACGAAAAAAGCCGTTTGAATCGGACAATTCGATTTTTCATATTATACAAATAATCATAATCAACTACAATGTTAATGCAATAATTACCACTGTGCTTCCAAAAAACTATTAGAAAAGACAAATGCGATTGTTAACTTTTAACACTAAGTCCTGTGAACACTGTTCACATAACTGATTACGATGCAGAATGCAATGTATTCCCATGACACCCGGCTCGCTTTAGGGAAATGAGCAACATCTGAGGTAATTAAGACCCTCCTTGTCCCAGGGCAACCTGAACGGTGCACATTTTACAGATCAGTCAGTCAATTCATTACAAGAGAATGAGCAGCACAGACCAAGCTGAACAGAGAACAATGAGCGAGTCACCATCAGATGAACCGCAGCAGAAAATGAGCGAGTTATCTTCAGACAAACCACAGAAGAAAATGAGTGAGTTATCTTCAGACAAACCACAGAAGAAAATGAGTGAGTTATCTTCAGACAAAGCACAGAAGAAAATGAGCGAGTTATCTTCAGACAAACCACAGAAGAAAATGAGCGAGTTATCTTCAGATGAACCGCAGCAGAAAATGAATGGGTTATCTTCAGATGAACCACAGCAGAAAATGAGTGAGTTATCTTCAGATGAACCACGGCAGAAAATGAGTGAGTTATCTTCAGATGAACCACGTCAGAAAATGAGTGAGGTATCATCAGATAAACCGCAGAAGACAATGGATGCAAGGACACCAGGAGAACTGAATGGAGGAGATCCTCTTGCCGTTTCTCGACCAATCTCCATCCTGATAAATTCCGTCAGTCTTAATGAAGACTGCATCCCCGCAGAGAGGACTGCTCAGGCCAAGATGCAGTCGGTCTTCCAGCAGGTGCGTAAGCAGGTCACATCACAGGGGGGCGCAGGCAGCTCAAGGAATAGCATCCTGGAACTCGTTCAGATGGTCAAACGCAGAGAGCTGGAGATGATGACGGTGATGAACGTCCCTAAGGACACTGAGAAGGTAGATGCAGAGACTTTGGGTAGTGAGTGTACGGGTGAAAAGAATGCTAGAAAGGAAGACCTTCTGGCAGTCTTTCAACGGGAGATGGAAGCCAGTAAAGATGCTCTGAGGGATGAGTTTAAAGAGCAGATAGCCCAGCTGCGGATTGAAATGCAAGAGTACACAAATAAAGCTTTGAAGGGCCTGGAGTCAAAGGCGAAAAACCGGAAAACATCTTCAAAGAGTTTACAGAGAATATATCATGTAGAGCAGTCCGATACGAGAGGTTTTGAGAAAAATAAAAAGTCTCCCGTGACACCGTTTCTAGGCCCGGGTAAAACCAGAGTTCTGACCCGAACCATGACAACTCTCAACCCCAAGACATGTCCCCCTATTGTCCTCGGGCCGCGCTCTAAATCAGAGACCTTAAGCACATCCAGGGATAGCAGTGGTCTTCTCAAGGATCCAGACTTTCTCCCCTCCCGGACCTCTAAGTACCTACAGCCATGTGGACCACTGCCCCCCACCTGCCCCCCACATTACAATCAGAAAAAGACTTCACGCACAAAAGCTCAGACAGGAAATGCGAACAATTCATGAAATTGGACCAATGTTTTACCTCCCGACAGAACTGATGCTGTAGAATAACTACATTTTATTTTATTCTGTAGAATAACTACAATTATTGATTAGTTCTGTTTAACCGGAACAATCCGGAAAGATCTGATTTGAAATTTTAAGTTGATCGACATTATATATCCAGCTAACTTGGTGAGAGGATTGCATTTATGACAAACCAAGGTTATGGGTTCGGGTCCCATGAGGGCGAGGTGTATGCACTTGCTACTTAAAGTTTTTCAGAATAAGAGTATCTGCTAAATGACTTGTATGTTAATGTTTAAACAGTCTGTAGCTAATGGCTTGGTCAGTAGAAGAAGCTTATTGTATTGTGGGAACTAATAAATCACAAATAATGACGTTGTTTAAAAACAAAGCAACATATGCTCTATATTTGCAGCTGGGAACGATAAGCTTCATAAATTACACTGAAACATTATCTCTAGAACCCTGACCCAAGTTTGCATAATAAACTGGTTAGTTTGGGTCCTGGATGGTGATTGGCTGAAAACTGTAGTCTATCATAAACAGGTTGGTCAAAACACTGAATGCTGATAGTCAGATTTAAGGTTAGGCTTAGGCCAGGTTGGGGTCAGCTCAGGTTAAAGTTAGGGTTAGTGACTATGAATATTTATATCATCGCTATTAGTTCTATAAAGGATACACTCAAAAACTCTGTAAATACATGACAATCAGAATAAATATATGTTAGGTATGATATGATCATGTTAAAACGATAGACAACATATTTTCATTTATTTTGTTCTTCTCAATTCCTGTACTTGATTCAGTCAATAAAAACTGAAATGGCAAGTTTCTGCTGTTCTTTATTTTTATCACTAATATTTTAAATCTTTTAGAAAAAAGTGACTAGTAGACATTTACATTGGAGGTTTTCAGGCAATGTTTCAAGTATTATTGTTTTTCAACATAATTGTTCCCCTATACAATTATTCACGCCTGCCCGTCTGTTCGTTTGCAATTACATGTAATCTCCTAATACTCCTAATACTAATGTAATACTAAAGTAATACTAATGTAATACCAATTCAATCTCAAAATACTCACTTTAGACACTTACGGGACCATTATTTCCACTCAAAACCAACCTGGACGAGCTTCACAAATCTCGTTAGGTAGGGGACAGTGAATTGCGAGGTGGGAGCTCCATAGATCGGATTTGGTTGTCCATCACACCGCACAGATGCTCTATTGGATTGGCCTATTCACTTCACCTGTCACTGGTCATAATGATATGGCTGATTGGTGTATGCATGTCTATGTAATGTCATTGGACACCACAACATTGTTATAACAGCACAATATAATGACTTGCCTGGACCTGGGGATGTTTTCCCAATGCTGGCTCATTAACATGCAGTGTTATTGTCTCTTCGTAATTGGCCTCAACAATGGAACGGAGTGCACTAAAGTCTGTCGGCAGCTGCTTGTCATCAATTGATCAGAAGCGGTGGTACAACAGGTTGTTCTTTCTAACCCAAAACTCTGTAACTAGGCCCCTCCTACAATGGATGACATACATCCCTCTGTAACTAGGCCCCTCCTACCATGCAGGACTTATATTCCTCCGTACTAGGCCCCTCCTACCATGGATGACAAACACATCCCTCTATAACTAGGCCCCTCCTACCATGGATGACAAACACATCCCTCTGTAACTAGACCCCTCCTACCATGGATGACAAACACATCCCTCTGTAACTAGGCCCCTCCTACCATGGATGACTTCACATCCACTTTTTATTCCAGAGCTGATTGTAGAAGCTCATTCTGACACAAGATGTTCGGAATACCAGCAACAACTCAAAATCTGCTACGTCATTCTAGACTCTAGACCAGGGGAGGGCAAATATTTCAGCTCAGGGGCCACATCAGCACGTTGAAATTATATGAAGGGCCACATTTGTTATGTAATTTGTTCATTCTAAAAGATTTGTGGGCCAGAAAAGGGCAATAATTAAAATGTATACACATAACATATATACTGGAGGTGTGTTATATCTAAATAACTTTAATTCAGATTCAGAAACATACAATTGGACTGCAAAGTTATTTTGTAATTCCTCTCAAAACTGTTTTAATACCTTCCGTGGGCCTAATGGAATTGCCTCAAGGGCCGGATTCTGCCCGCGGGCCTTAGTTTGCCCACCCCTGCTCTAGACAATGCCAAATCTCTTGGGTAACATAATTCTGATATCTCCGCCTATCCATCCTTCTATACAACCACAGAGTAAACAAAATGAATCTGAATTCTCTTGCATTAGAGCAGAAACATTAAATAGAATGACAATTTTGCGTGTGGTGTAGCATTCCATGGATGTTTTAACCTGGAACAAAATTAAGCAAGGTATGTGATATTCCACATACCAGGTTTTTGTATCACTATTTTACAAAACGTGCCATATGCCTTAATTATGCTACTATGTGATGCTCACCTTGCCTTGCTTGACCACATGACACACCACATCACGAACGCCAGTCTCTAAACCCTGGTAGGCCAACGGTTCAAATCCAAGATTGTTACAATAGTAAGATGCGGCCTGTTAAAAATAAAGAAATACTTCAATCTTAATTATACATGAGTGCCAAAAAACAACAACAGAACTATCAAAACTGTATGAAAAGATTTGGTGTTTAAGACTTGTGCGCCACCTTCTGGTGATGAAGGTGAACAGCACCCGCTTCTGGATTAAATTAGAGCAAGAATGTTAGGGTCTCTTATGAGGTTTCATGCCTGTTGCGCCCACCCCTTAAGTGAACCAATAGCCATCCCCTAAGTAAATACTCCTCTTTCTTTGATAAAGTTCTGGGTAAATTGTACAGAGACTGACTAAATAGGCTAGACTGAACAAATCCTAAACAGCCAGTGTGGCAAATTAACCTTAATAAGGTCATATGTTTGTAATTAGTGTTGAGAGGAGGTTCACTTATGCAGGTTTTCTATTGGCTGATCATTGCAAAGCATGTACAGAGTCAAAGCGAAATGTGGATTAAAAGTGCTAGTCTGACACCCTCTCTGTGCAACTGTCACTGTAACAGTCTCTGCAACTCTCACTGCAACTCTCACTGCAACTCTCACTGCAACTCTCACTGCAACTCTCACTGCAACTCTCACTGCAACTCTCACTGCAACTGGTTACGTGCGTGGGGGGATGGAGAAACCAATGAGTATGGCTTCGGTTTTATCACTGTTTAGTTGCAGGAAGTTTTAGCAAGTACTGAGTCCTGGGGGACATCCTGAGTAGTTTTAGCTGAGTTTGGATTTAAGCCTTTTAGTGAAATGTAATGTGTTTGGTTCGTAAGGTAGGATTTAAGCCAGGAGAGTGCAGTTCCTGCCGCATGCTGCCACCTGCTGACCAAATTGAGAAAATGCAAACAACCATGTAACTTTTTTCTAGCCAGTAGATGGCAGCCTCTGAAAGAAAATGAAAAATAAGATTTCTCTTTTTAATCAAAAGCACACTTTCCTGCTGAAGGTTTAAATGTCTCCGTGACTTCAAGTAAATATACATATATATATTTTTTAACAACAATGTCATAGACAATTGCAACTTTTTACATTTCTTAATCAACAAGAGCGTCTGCTGCCTTTATTTGCTCTCAAGCCCAGCCGACCTCAGAACCAGCCATGACCGTGTGCGTGTGTTCCTGCGTGTGGAGGTTTCCTGGCTTGGTCGTCTGTCCTGGCTCTAGGAGTCTCCATTTGGGGCTGGTTGGTGTGACAGGAAAGAGGTAAAGACAGAACTCAGAATCACACCAAGTAATCACAGAGGTGTTCTGTTATATATATATTGTAGAAGTTATTAAATATTTTATTGCCATTGCTTGAGATGAACAGAATGAGGCATGGCGAGACACACAGTAGAACATCCTGATGATATATAGCTGATGTAATGTTACACTGTCATTTTTACTGCGTGAACAGGTCACTCATCTTAGACAGCTCTTGAAGGCCTCTCATATCAACAACACCACAGCTCTTGAAGGCCTCTCATATCAACAACACCAGAGTAGAAACCCTGTCTGTATCGGCAGCTGAACTGGCACTGGTTGAGGCCGATGACAGGAGATGCATTTAGGTTCGTAACGGGCATTGGGGGCCGCGCGCGTGCCCAGAACCTCCCGTCTCTCTCACAATGGACGGGATAGAGGAGGTTGTGAAGAGGAGCTTTGTGCCCATGGGAGGATGAGCCCTGAGCACCCAAATCCGGAGAGCCAGGAGCCGTGGCGCATTCATGTCCGGCCAAGACACGTTGTTCTCGGAAGCATCACATCTCGACTAATGTTCACCCAGAGCAATGCTAATTCACTTAAGCATGTGTTGCTTTTTTCCTGTGATTTGGTTTTAAATTATTTAATATTAGATTATTTCTGTTACCAGTTTGACCTCACCCACCCATCCTTGCCCAGTGATGACAAAAACAGCCGTGGATCAACAGGAAAGCTCACTGAAGACACAGGATGAACGATACAGACAAAGGGAGTCTTTCTATCCGTCTTACCTCCACTTAACCATTGTTCCTTTCTCCCAAACCACCTAAGAACATCCTCCTTTCAAAATCTGCTTTGCTGATTAATGATGTTTGTTGCAAAGTTACATCAGGCATGTTCTGGTGGGACAGAAAGAGAGTGATTTTACTGCCTCCTTTCCTCGATGAAATTGTCCCTTTCTCATCCTAGTTTTTTTCTTCTTCATTTGTTTGTGTGCTTTAAAATCATGTCCAACTGGCGAGGAATATTTGGCATTTTTTTAGTTAACGAGATCATGAATATGTAATCTGGACATTACTAATGATCACACGAGGGTCACCACGGATAGATGATCATGTCCAATTAACAGCTCATCCATTAGAAGGACAATGGGAAAGGACCCCCCCCCACCTCCACAAAACCCCCACCACTCTGGGTTATCACTGTAACCCCCGCTGTGTTCCAGCAGTCTCCACTACAGCAGCTGTCTCTCACTAATACACATGTCGTACTCTCTACTGTGTGTGTGTCTGTCGCTGTCCTGACTGTCACACTTGACTGACACAGTGTTACTGTTGAATATATGAGGCTGCCTGTAACGGTTATGCATTTCACAATGTAAACTACTCACATATAGTGCATCCATTCTTTCTGTGCTACATACAATGTATTAAACTTCACTTATTGTGATAAATGTGATGGTTTTCTTGACACCCTAGATTATGTCCTCGCATGCACGTGTTCTACTAGTTTAAATCATTTTCTCCTAATAATAGAATAGTCTAACACTGGCACCAATTGATGAAACTCTTTATTTCAAGGGTCTGTAACAAACCATCTGGTTTTGAAACGTGTGTCGAACCCACATGTATATGCTTTTACAGTCATTTGTGATTTTTTTTTTAAAGTGAACACAGTTAATACTTAAATATTTTGAATTTCTCACATAATACTGGCATGCCATAGGTAGGTATATATCCACAGGGTATTTATACAGTGCATACAACAACCATATTCATATTTAAAAATGTGAAATAATTTTCAAATGTAAAGTGAGCCAAGTGTCTGTAAATGGTTTTTCGAGGCCTTACTAAAACAATGGTTGATGATGGGACCTGAAAAACAATTGGTAACAAACACAACATGCCTAAACCAACTCAGTCTGCGGAAAGTATCTGTTTTAAGCTTTATTCAAATGCCTGTTTGTGAGTTGTGAGTAGTCCTCCCACCCAGTGAAGACATTACCATCCCAATGCCGTCTTGTCCAGGTAAACAGTAGACATGTCTGGACCATCTCACCTGTTGTACAATATGTAGGTGTAACAGGTTAGTGAAGCCAGGGCACTTAGAGGACAATGTCGAAAACGACGTAGCTGGTGGTGGGGGGGGGGGGGTTCTAGACACTCTTATTGTGGTTGTGTATTGGCCGTCCTTTCCATTGTAATACATTAGATCCTGAATTTTCCCATTACCCCAGATTACAGCATCTTTGTTTGGGTTAAAGCCCCAATTGTGGACGGACTGTTGACAATTCCTTAGACATTTTGTGAAGCACGTTTCTTATAAAGCTACGCGTGTCATACAGTGAGCCAGCTATCTTGACTCGTATTCCCAGAATTCTTTACGGGTGTTATTTTAGTCACCATTCGTTAATAAGATGCATGTCTCACAGGTACACTGCAGACATCACAGTATTTGTGAGATAAAAACAAGCAAATAATAGCAATCACAAGCAATCACAATCAATCACTATCAATGGAGCTTTCTGCATTTTCTTTTGCTGAATAAATAAAAACTCAACATAATACTTGTGAAAAGTTCTCGCTGTGTTGACTAACATGGATAATCTTCGCGTGGGTGTCAGGTTTGAATTTTCTGACCTTTGGGACATAAGCTAGGTCCGCCATGATGGATCTGTGGATGGATCAGGCCTCGTCAACAGAGTTAGCGTTTGTACTGCAGTCATCAGAGGATTGTGAGCGGGTTTTGGTGAGCGGCCTGTGGACCGTCATACGGAGATGTTACCTTTGATCCCAACAGATTGGAACCAGGCAGGTGAATTAACCCCTAACTCCCCAACTGCCGGTCGTATTGCCGAGGGTTGGAAAACACTAACAGAAATATATGATCTCAGCCCGGGTTTAGCTCTCCTTGTTTTGTTTACTCTCCATCTGCGACATCTTGTGCTTGAAGACACACATGTACTGCATCAGACCGAGTCGACCAATCATTTAAGATTTCCCATGGGGGTTTGCTTTGGAAAATATACGTTTTTCAAAATGTGTAAAGGTATATGGCATGAAATCAGTGGGAAATTACGGCCTTAAATTTCATTGGAACTCTCGGGAGGTTTGAGTCCGAGGTTCCGTTGTCAGTTTCAGTTATTTACTGCTTTACAGGACTCTCTAGAGTATTCTCTGAACGCATATCACACTTCACCACCGCCTACCTTCATTTGCAGAAAGATATTTGTCTCCTTTGAACTGGGATAAGGTCGGAGTTTGTTGACATTGGTAGAGTGGTCTCCTGTAAAGCGTTGTTTAACCTCCAGCTAATGTCCTTTTCCCCCTTTTCTTCTCTAACTGCTCATTACAGCGCCGTGGAAAAGTGAGGGGGGAGGGAAGGCCACATCGAACTTCAAAGGATATCTCACTTTGGGGGATACCCTGTGAGTAAAGAGAGAGAGATGTTTGGGGGAAAACATAGTGTCCGAGCGGGGAAAGGGCTGGTAAACGTGGCAATTACGTCGAAAACAGGCGACGCGAGAACATTTAATGACATTCCATAATATCTCTTGTAGTGATATGGCTAACTCCCTCGTCTAGAGAAAGAAATCGTGATGTTTCCACCCCCCAGTCAGGAAAGAGTGCCCGGTGCTTTTCGGGGTTTTCTTTCAGCCAACTTGTTTTGATGGATCAGAAGCTCGCTTGTCTAGACAGGCGTGGGGGGCCCCATGCACAGACACATTAAGTTATTAACAATGTTGTGTGGGTCCTAATCCTCCAGCCAGTTAGCGTTCCCCTACACGGATAAGCAGTCCTCACTGTTGGCCACACAGTCTCAACGTAACGTCTGGATTTGTCATTAACGAGCTCATACAATCGCCAATAATATAGGGATCACTGCGAATCAACCGTCACGTTTATAACTCCAAGCTATAATCTTCTTAGTCTTTGCTCTCGTTGCTTGTCGTTGCTGAGGCGGTCACAGAAATCTTGTCCCGACCCCGAAAATGTTTGACGAACCCAACACACGCTCGGTCCTTTGACACAAAGCCGGTATAATTACAACGGACAAAAGTAGATAACCTGGCAATCTGTCTTAATTATCTCCGTCTTTTTGAACATGCGCTCAGTTATAGTCCCCCTGAACTAATCCCCTAATGGCGGGCACCTGTGGATCTTTTGTGTTCCAGCTCCCAGTTATTGTAGTCAGGGCAGCCGAAAAAAATCTGTTCTGTGCTGAGCAGGACGACGCCTCAGGCCCCTGGGATCTGTGGAGAGATGGATCGATGGAACGGGGGAACCTTCCACAAGCCTCCCTCAGAATGCGAACTAAATTGGTCGTGTTAGCGATGTCAGATTTTATCGTGTGTGTTCTTGTGTGTTCCCACACGCCTTTAGCAGGGAGTTTGTGTACTGAGCATTTGAGTCTTGGTATTTGTACGGTATGTGTCTGTTTCTATGTGAAAACAACAGACTTCCTCCCGTTTCTGACTGCAACATTTCGACGTGCTTACAGAATGATACTGTGTGTGTGTGTGTGTGTGTGTGAACGTATGTTGATGAGACAGGTGTACAGACTCTGGGGGTTTGTGATGGTGTTGACAGACTGTGGAATGTGTCAGATCTCTGTTTACACACACACACACACACAGGCACACTGGCGTGTTTGCCCCTACAAACACACACTTATCACTGCGCTTGACAGCGTGCAACATGTGTGTGTTTATGCCACTGTCTGTGTGGGATAGGTGAGCAGGAACTGGGAAGATGTGGCTTGCAGACGTGTTCTGGTTCAGTTGTGTTTGGGTTCAGTTGTGTTTGGGTTCAGTTGTGTTTTGGTTGAATTGTGTTTAAGTTCAGTTGTGTTTTAGTTCAGTTGTGTTTGGGTTCAGTTGTGTTTTGGTTCAATGTGTTTTGTTTCAGTTGTGTTTTGGTTCTGTTGTGTTTGGGTTTAGTTGTTTTTTCATTTAGCTGTGTTTAGGTTTTGTTGTGTTTAGGTTCAGTTGTGTTTTAGGACTGATATCTGTGCGTTTTGGATCAGCACTAAATATGCGTTGAGTAAACTGTATGCTGTTGGGTTTTCTCCTTTCTAACAAATGATCAGATCTGTGTGACCATTTTTAAACCCTCACCATAATTAACCATTTCCTTTATTTATGGATCCACAACACACACACACACACGTGCACAGAACACATCATATAATGCGCTAACACTGTTTTTTACAATGGCTGGAGCCATCATAGCCCCGGGCTGCGGGGGTCAGTCGATATTCTGAGTGAGTTACTGGCTGAAACCACGGAACAAGCTGTCAGTCCAAATGATGTGAATCACAACAACAGGTCTGGCCAGTCGGCCACATGTCCCATGGGCTCCACCCTATCTCCTCTCACCTTATCCCTTATCAGTTATTGGCCCATAACCAGCTTATCAGGAGCGACCATCAACTTGAGAAGTCTCGCAAACTTGAATGCTCTTTCTGACCTTAACGTGGCCCAGGCGGATTTACTGAGAACATATTGATATTCACCGGAACGGCCCAGGGAGCAGTTCGGAACAGAACAACAGATGTTTCACTTTCTGGTTCAGTGATCAGATCGGGGCAGCTTTTGGATTGCTGGTCGTCAATAACCCCGAGGCGATCTAACGGTCATCTCTGACTGCTGTCGTCCTCGGGGTTGACCGAACCACTTTATTCACTGTGATCACTGTTAAATATTTAATTTTTCCGCAGATGGTAAACGGGTCCGTTGATTCTTCACACACAGAAATATCAATTACCTCTCCTTAAGGTTCTTGTCTGGTCATTTCTCATCTGTAGTTCGTTTTCCGGCGGCGCTAAAGAATAAAACATGACAAAACTGGGATTTTTTTTTCTGTCTGGCACTAATCTCTGCGGGCAGAATCCGCTGGTATTATATATTGGGTTCAGGGCTTCTGCAGAAACCACCTCCTCTTCCCTCAGTACTTCTAACTGCAGTCTCTCGTCAACAGGGACAAATATTGATGTGACCCGCCACCTAACTACTGCCAGGATTGGGAACCTTAGCCCCCGTTTCCATTCTACCCACAAACTCTGTGATTATGTCCAATAGAGCTCATTACTGTCAAATCAACAGGCTTGTTAGAGGAGGCACTCATTGGTAATGACCTTATTATTCAGTCAACATTCAGGGGACTCGTCCGGAACATTCTTACTGAATAGACAACTCAGCAGAGTTCAGTCCCGAAAAACTGGATGTAGGGGTTCCCTTACTGGTGCTACTGGGTCGACGATGTACCAGAATGTAACAACATTCATTACGTTTCTAGGGCATGATGATGTAAATGTGTGTAGACAATTACGTACTGTCAGTAAGACTCTTCCAGAAATATCTGTTTCTTTGTGGTATTAAAAATAGGTTTTAAAGCACATTCAATAGAACTTCCTACCGGGTTTAAAAACAGCGGTGTGATTAAGCCGTCGCTATATTAATACAAACTTTATATTTGAATAACCAAACCAAGTGCAGGAGACGCGCTGTTTCTATTTAACCATCAGACCCGTACAATGGATTTGATTGAATATGGTCTTGTGTTTGGTTTGTTGTTGTTGTCCGAGATCAACACATTAGCAGGAGAGCTGGAGAAATCCATTGCATGTTAAAGTCCTAAACTGTCTAAAAAAGAAATAAACAAGTGAAGTGTTTACATGTGCAGAATGAATAAAGTCCGCACATGCTTCAATGATAAGTCCGTGGGGAACAGAACTATCACTTCAAATGGGACCAATGTCAACAAAGACACAGATGCCCTCACTTCTTGAAAGGCTATTTAACAAAACGACCAACAAGCAAAGTGTATTTCGTCGAACATATTTCTTTAATACAGTAGTTAGTTACACAGATGTCAAAAAATAAAAATATATGCATCGCAATAAAACATTCATGAAACTCCTTTTTTTCCGCCGCTTCCCCGTAGAGTGGCCACCCTCCCCTCCCTCCTGACCGCTTCCTCGACAACATTTGTCAGCAGCCATCTGCCTGTCTGGCCCCCCGTCTCCTTCTCTGTCATTAAGCTGCAACACCTTTACTCCTCTTACATGCCTCCTCCTCCTCCGCTCAGTCTCCCACCTTCACAAACAACAGGCCATGGTCCCGTATCCCCTATCTCCTAGCCCCTATCTCCTAGCCCCTATCTCCTAGCCCACTCACGGTGTCTTCCGTCAAACCAAGTGCTTGTAATAAAATATGAACACATCTGCAACTGCAAAGTATGAAAATACTGTACAATTTTGTGATTTACCCAGTGTAAACAGGTGTGTGTGTGTGGTGTGATGTATGCACCACCAGCACACGTTAACCCTTCGTGACAGTCAACATTCTGGTCCCTTGTAAAGTAATGAATAGCATTTGAAAGAAAGAACGGGACAAACGTCCGTCCGACACGTGTATTAACATATACTTTCCAAAGCATTTAATAAAGAAAAAGAGCAGCTACAGTGAGTCCAGCCAGCTGGCCCCTGCTTCTGAGTTCAGTCCGGGGTTTAGAGGGAAGACCTCTAGGTTTCCGTCGCTTTCCCCTAGTCACTGAAGCACCCGTTGAGTTGGAAACGGGCAAAAAAGCGACCATCCTCAAGAAATAAAACATACAGTATATGCAAACCCATGTTCAGAAAAACAGAGTAATTTCATCTGACATAGTTCATTGTCTCTGCTCCGCCGTAAAAACATTTGAATGACAGACCCAGAAGGGCTGTATGTTTCCCTAACCAGTGTTCCTGTCTGGGGCAACTGGGAACCGGCCAGTAGTCCAACCAAACCATCCCCTCCCTTTAAACTTTGGTGGCCAGAGACTGTATCTCTGACTTCTGTGTCTGGGCGCTGAGTGTGGAGGACATGGAGCTCATCTGCCCGTGCATGGCCTTCTTCAGGTTCAGCAGACACAGGCACTGGGAGCGGAAGCGCAGGTCAAAGAAGGCGTACAGGAAGGGGTTGAGGCAGCTGTTGACGTAGGCCAGGCAGGTGGCGTACGGGTGGGCCACCAGGAGGAAGCGCTCGAACCCGCAGGAGCTGGGAGTCAGGTTCAGGTAGGAGAGGGCGTCCGCGCTCTTCAGCATGTGGAAGGGCGTCCAGCAGATGGCGAACACGACCACCAGGGTGGTGATGATCTTCAGCAGGCGTCGCTTCTTCTGGTCCTCCTTGCGCAGGTTGTTGAAGTGGCGCGTCACCGTGCAGCCGATGAAGCAGTAGAAGATGGTCATCGCCAGGAACGGCAGGAGGAAGCCCAGGGCCGACGAGGACAGGCTGAGCCCGGCGATCCACAGGGACTCGTGTTTCTCGTTCAGGGTGACCAGGCTGAAGTCCATGGCGCAGATGGTGCGGTTGCTGTTGGCGTCGTCCATGGTGGTGCGAAACAGCAGCGTCGGCACGGCCAGCAGGCACGAGAGGAGCCAGATGGCGCCCAGGGAGGCCAGCATGGTGCCCCGTGACCGCAGACGGTTGCTGGACAGCGAGTGGACGATGGCCAGGTAACGGTCAAAGCTCAGGCAGGTGAGGCAGAAGACACTGGCGTACATGTTGACCAGCACCACGTAGCTGCTGATCTTACACAGGGCAACGCCAAAGGGCCAGTGGTAGCCCAGGGCCGTGTACACAGCCCACAGGGGCAGAGTGATCACAAAGGTGAGATCTGCCAGGGCCAGGTTGCCTATGTAGACATCTGCGGCCCGACGCTTAGACTTAGACCTCCAGACGGTGAAGATAACAACTCCGTTCCCAGACAGGCCCAGGATGAAGATCAGCATGTAGAGAACGGGGATGAGGGAGTAGGACGGCTCCCATTCAGAGTAGTCACACATGGTATCATTGTCATCGTAGGCATAGTCGTAATTGCCCACGTACTCCTCAGTTGAATCCATGCTGATGTCTTTGTTGAGTCGGTCAATGAAAAACGAATTCAAAACTTCAAAATCCGTAGTGGGAAAAATGTGCAGTCCAGAGCTGGCAGAGTCAGATTCAATAAACCCAACTGTCACCGCCCGGAAAACTGTGGAAAAAGTAATGTTACAGGAGTAGTCAGTTTTGTATCAGCTGCCGGAGGATCCCTATGAGAGGAGAGCCCAGGCAGTAAGAATGAGTGAGGCAATGCCGCTTGGCTTTTTAAACTCCGTGCTCCACACCCCTGGTTCCCTCCCCAACTCCCCTCCCCCATGAAACACCCGACCTGCCCCCTCATCTCACCTATCTCTACTGCAGCAAACACCAGTTGCGATAACGCCCCAGAAATCGTCATGGCATTTGAAATTGAAAATGAATGACATCAAAACGTAAATTGGTTCTCTATAAAACATAATCAAACGTAAACAATGTACGTTTTAAAACGTTTTTGTTAGGAATTGGTTTGAATTTCAGTTTGCTGCTTTCATTTCAACTGGCTCCTTTTGACATTTCATTACAATTTCGCTATTAAATCAAGCCAAATTAATTAGTATTAAGAAATTCCGGTCAATCTTAATGGTTCATATTTGGAAACGTACGTTTTTCACAGCTTCTCCATGACTATAATATAAATGCTGCAATGCTAAAAAAAATTGGATTGTGGAGATGTGGAGATCTGCTGGTATTGACTAACATTTAGATATTAAATGGGTCCTATAGAAACGGAATAAAGTGAAAAACTATCAGTACGATAATTTTAATATTAAAATAGGCTACCCAACAATTATATTGATTAAGTAACATGGCATGCAGAAGATCCCGTGTCTGGTTAGAAACGAGGGCTTTAGTATAGTGGTTTTAAACCGGTTTAATGGTTAAATGAAATGTAAACAGACAGCTCAAGGGACGTGTGAATTTAATTCTCACTTGTAGGGATTCATTTCCATGATAGAAAAAGCACACAAGCATACAGGATAAAGAAAAACAAAGGGAAAAGTCACATTGAGTTTATCCATCTTTGATTGCCTCACTTTGATCGTGTTGGGAGGATAGGCTTAATTTACTAATTCCCAAATTAAAGCACAAGACAAACGCACTCTGGCAGATTGAAATTATAATTACAATTATTTGTCATTTATTGTCTAGCTTGCTCAGTCACCAGTTAGTTGCTTAATTATTAGAAGCACTATAAACACTAGTAATACTCAAGTTTCTTGGTAGTAATAATGTGATTTCACATCAATCCGGACTAGTACCTATTCTGTGATTGAAAAAAGTAATTAACAAATCTTCTAACTAGAAACATCTGAGATAATATGCCCATGTGTCACACATGTGGCATGTGTTAACTTTTTTATCAGGCCCTCTTATCCAGAGCAACTTAAAGCAGTGAGAAGTGCATACATTATGGTCATTATATTCACGCTGGTCCCTCATGGACTGTAAGTCAACAACCTGTAGTTGCAAGTGCAGCACTAACAGCTGAGCTACACGTCACGCCCATTCGCATTGAACCACACCATCCCCCTGTACTGTAGCCTACTGTGTCAGTTGCTGATTACTTAAAGCTCCCGCAGGTGAATGAGCCAATCGTCGATTAGGAAAATATTAGAACAATCCTAAAACATGTGTTTATCTTTAAAGTTGAACGACAGCAAAATCATACGTTTCATACTAGACAATGGTTGATTGACAGTATGCAAGCTATTATGTATTACGCTCTGATAAAAGAGTGAATCTGATTATATAAACATTTGTTTGTCATGTATTGTTGAGGACAATATAACAGTGATGCAATCTCTCCAACGCTGCTATAGCCCAAATCACATGTTCACGATCTCCTCCTCCAAGAAAACATCCCCACTGGCTCCTACTACAGAAACCTCCTGGGTAGTCTGCTACTACAGAAAACCTCCTGGGTAGTCTGCATCTAGGGGATTTTCTTAAGTGTACAGCAACAGGTGTAGTTCCTTCAGCTCTCATTTTGATAAACATAAAATTGCACATCTATTTATTTTATATTTGTTTCCATTTTTGTTATATATTATAGCTTTTTTTTACTATATATTTCTCTACATTTTGTAGTCAATGTAAACGGAATAAAGCCCATAATTTTTTTTAAAAGAGAGGCATAGACAGAGTGACACGGACGCTGTGAACCAGAGTAGCCTATACCGCAGCATACAATCATAGCAGCAAGATTGTGGCCAGTTGCCATGAGAAAAGTGCAACCGGAGGACCAAACAACATTGTAAACACAATCAATTCCTTTCTCTTCATCTTGTTATTTCCTCTTGTCAAAAGTACTTTAAATATTGTCACATTGTTACAACACTATACACACCTAACGTTATAGCACGGGCAATACCTTGTTGTTTACTTAGAACCTGTGTGACTTTTAGCAATTTGTATTATTTTAATTAAAATTGTCTTATCACCTGTTTTGGAAACAGAAAAAAGCAAATTACAACACAATTATGAGAGAGACAAAGACAGAGGGAGAGAGATCGGGAGAAAGACAGAGAGTGAGAGATCTCACTGCGATGCTGCAGATCTGGGAGGGGCCAGTATGATCTGGAGGGAGCCAGTAGGATCTGGGAGAAACTCGGGCACAGCCAGATGATTGGACTCTACATTAACGACCCGTGGTTCATCAACATACACACCCCTGGCGCCCAGTCACTGCTAATCAGAGACATAATTAACGCTCCACAAATCCAACAGTCCTCAGCGAGTGTTTTCATGTGTATGTCTTTGTGAGGGTATACAGTAGCGTCTTTTCTGATATTTTTTATTTCATACAAATGCTTTGCAAGACCAACACAAGACAGATATCTTTTAGGAATGTAAAGTCCTTGTGCGTAAACAAAGTTATTTCTATTCAAAACGTTTTCTTAGATAAACGCTAAATATGTTTCCTGTAGTAGTACACGAATATATCATCCCTGATATATCTTACATTATTGTATTTTGTCTTCACAGGGGGAACACATTGTTTGGCACAGAAAGAGGTTCATAAACCGACCATTAGCTATTTCATATAGTGGATTTACACAACTACTAAAATATCTATTCAAGCATGGCTCTCACCTTTCAGACATGCACGCTCAGAAAATGTCAAGCAAAAACATTTAGAATTAAAAAAGAACATCAGAATTGTTATGGTTTTCCATTTTTGTAACATATTCTTGTTGTGACTCCTGCTGAAGTCTCAACAATCAGTATGCATTCTGAGTATGACGAGTTTGTGATGATCTCTGGCGAGCCACTGGTTTTGGAATATGTCACGGTTGTCAATGGGTGTTTCAATAATAACAATGAATGACCTTGGAACAGCCATGTCTATGACTGCAACACGTAGACCTCAGTTTTCCAAAACCTATTTGCGATCACCAAAACAGAGCAAAAAACGAATCTCCTACATTAAATGCAATTTAGAATTGGTGCAGAGAAAACAGCGCACTTTTAATAGAAAACAGCGCACTTTTAATAGAAAACAGCGCACTTTTAATGCAAACACACAGCACACACAGGTAGGTTGAGTCCGCCTCTTCCCACTCCCCAGGGGGTGGATTTTCTCCCTGCTGTTTTCTGGCCCAAAATCTGTTAGATAAATAAATCCGCAAATTAAAAAAATAAAAGAGAACAGATAAGAAACAGATGGTCAGATTAGTCAATCGTCTGGGTCTGGTACATTACAGCTAAAACATTCAGCTATAATAATGCATAATAAATTAAGCAAATTCACTAGTATTTTAAAATACTATTTGGTACTGTTTTCTGAGTTCAGGGTGACGTTTTTTTCAATATTTAAATTACAAAGAAAATCATTCATAACGTGCCATGCAGGTTAATGAATTAGTTAATGAAAAGGTATGTAAATAAAGTTTTACATAATCAGAAACTCTCCAAGCTAATCAATACTGCATCAAAATCAAATGTAATCAAATTGAACTGTATTGCTAGACTCAATTATGAAAACATTGATTCCAAGTTCTAGTAACACTATGCATGGTCACATTTTTTGTAATTCCATGTAGTCAATGGTTAGTGAGTTCACGAAGTTGCACATTTTAGGAATAAAAAAAATGAAACAAAAATGGTTTTGGAATGAATTCTATAACAGGATAACTAAAAATAAGGACAAATGTAAAAATGTATGACTTGGGAGTTGTTTATCAATTCAATAAAGGAGTAGAGAGCTTGTGCTGTCAGCGAGTTGTTTTCCCTGTATCTGGGTTAGACCACACATGTGAGAGTAGGCTAAGGTGGCCATAACACAGCTGTGAGGGCTCTTGATCTGGCATTCAAATGGCCCTGTTGTTGCAATATGACTGCTTCTGTCTCACCATGACTCTGGTCACACCACGGCTTTGTTGCTCTGCCTTTAGACACGGAAAACCTCTGAGTCACCTGCTTGGGAGCTGGAAGAATCACCACTGGTGTTCCCTTCAAGGAATCTAAACAAAACAACAGAAAGATAGCTTTAATTTACCTCAGTGTAAGTTGCTTTCATTTAATACTGCTGCATCTTTATAGCCAGGTGTTGTAATTTAAGTTGCAGCATCATCAACAGTACCCAGGTTCCCCCAAAAAGGCATTGGAAATTGTCTTAAAAACATGGCTGCCTTGTTCCAACACTCTCTAGGGACTCCTTGTGGTCGGGTTGAGGAGTTGCAGGCTCGTTGGTGGTAGTTGGTGCTTCCCTTCAAGCATTTGAATATGTCCTTTGCAATCATATAACAGACACTCCCAACTAGATCTAGATCTTCTTGGTTGAGATATAAGTACGGCAAGAAGCACCATGGTTTGGTGAGATGTGCGTCACGGAACATGTCTCGAAGTTTCACACCCCTGAACACACTGGGGAGTTGCTTCATTAAGGCAGGAACACAATCAAGACATTTGGAGTGGACCCGAGAAGGGGTAATTGGGTTGAAAACAACTCAATGAAAGATGGGGAAAGCTCAGCAACTTCTTTACAGACAGCTGTATTTTTCAGACGTTCAACATGGCCCGACCATCAAATGGAGCACAGGGTTTAATTTGTCTTATGTAATCTCACACACATTTCAGATCAATTCCAGTGAATTTTGGGGACATTTCTAAGGGACACGCGTCAGTTATATTCTGCTGGGAAGGAGAGGTTGGAAGAACATGTAAATCAAAGTGAGTGTAATCTGTGACCAGGGACCTGTTTGAAGTGGACAGCTGTCAGCTACATACAGACCGGTCCTCCTGATTTGTGGACTAATGCACCAGACACCAGGCCCCACAAATCACGCCCAGGCGCCCCCGGAGAGAGGAGAGGGGGGGCTTGGGGAGCGATGGGGGCTGGGGTCACAGCCCGGTGTCACCTGAGTAGGCCTGCGGTTGAGGTAAGAGGTCGTGGCACTGGGTATTTGTTGGCTCCAGGAGAACAGTAAGGAAGATTTGGTACATTATGTGTCATTGTAACACGCTCTGATCTTCAGTCCGCAGAACCGTGGCTTTCTGAAGCATCTGCATGCGCAGGTAATGTTCTGAAAACGTTTCAGTTGGGTTTGACTCTTTTGAAAGATGACATACTGGCAAATTAGCGCTTGTTCAGCGCATTATTGAACCGAATATAATTGCACAGTGTAATGTAATAAGACAAAACATTGCTGTATTCAGTTGTGGACGATACGTCTTCACATGGTGACATGCGTTTTGATATTCATTTATACATCCCGGATGTTTAAGTAATAGTGTGCTAATTATCCCGAAGTGCTGGGCACTGCAGCCCTTTTGTAATATAGTTTTAGTCAGAGTCTGGAAAGCCCAGAAGACAATTGTGTTGGTAGATGCTCACACCGGGCAGTGTAACGTTTATTACACTGAGCAGAGTAACGTCTATTACACTGGTTAAAGTAACGTCTATCACACCGGGCAGTGTAACGTTTATTACACTGAGCAGAGTAACGTCTATTACACTGGTTAAAGTAACGTCTATCACACCGGGCAGTGTAACGGTTATTACACTGGGCAGAGTAACGTCTATTACACTGGTTAAAGTAACGTCTATCACACCGGGCAGTGTAACGGTTATTACACCGGGCAGAGTAACGTTTATTCCACGGGGCAGTGTAACGTTTATTACACGGCGTAGTGTAACGTCTTTCACACCGGGAAGAGTAACGTTTATTACACGGCGTAGTGTAACATCTATTTGTGTATATCTCTTCGTCCCCATGCTGATGCCTATAGGAGCTTGACATGAACCAAGGCTTCGAACCCTTCACAGCAGCTTGTTAGGCACGCACACACACACTGCTGTCAGACGACCTCACACTCCCCTGCCACGGTCCCACATCACCACCCTGGTGATGGTCGAGCTCCGGCTGTGACGATAGGCATGGATGCTGCATCAGTTTGATTTACTGGACCATGGTGAGTACTGATGTTTTGGATGAGACTGCCTGCTCTTGCACATGATTTATATTTGAATTGACGCACTTGTGTGGGATCTTCTGTATATTGGACGTGGAGTTACAAATACATTTGTTGTTGCCAATTGGAACACAGCTGCCCTCTTTCACCAAAACAAGGCCTGTAGACGACTTTTCTCTTAACAACTTCCTGGAGATGTTGGGCGGACCTGATGTGCTTTCTTAAACTCACAAACCGGTTACGCAAACTACAATGATTTTCCCACAGCTGTCCTGCTTTGACCTCCCCATGCAATTGAGAACCCTAGCTGATTGAGACAGATCTGTAGGGGTAGATAAGGGTTAATCTATTGTTTCATTTCTGATTCCTTTAGGACATTAGTTGTGGTACTGCTATATGCCAATTCCTAGGTAGTCAAAAACTTTTCGGACTATTTCTCAGGACGGGAAATGCTCCAAATATCTGTTCACTCGTCTAAAAAAGGAGATAAAAAGCTGGGCTAAGATAACATCTCAAAGCTTCACAAGGGGCATTTTGTCAACATCTGTGTTAAAAATATCATCAATATCTACAATATATGAACCTGTTGCCGTGGCAATGTTTTATGCCTCTATTCACCTGGTGTTAGAAACCATAGATGCATTGGGATGTTCCGGAAATTGTCATCATCTGTGGATGAGTTGGACAGGGCAACCTGTTGGTTACTCTCTGTTCCTCCAACATGGAGCATCTTACCCTTCCCTTGGAAACAACATGCTCAATAAGTGACTGAAACCCAAAACCCTAACCACTTGTCTACTGATGCTCTCGCTTGATAACTAAGGGAGTTTAAATTATTTCAATATTCGGGTGAACCCGCAGAGGCCGTCGGTAACTTGATACCCTGATACGGGCTGACATTTTTGCATCTAAACATAACCGGGGATTTTCTTTTCATCTTGGCAGTGTTCTGCTCAGTTTGTCCCCTGTTTCTACACCTCCAGTAGCCGTGTCAACCCAGGGGTCACAAGGTGTTTCCCTTCTCCCTACACAGGACCCCCCAGACGCCCACGCACCCATCCTCTGGTGCACATGGGCCCGTGTCAATGGACAAAACAGCAGGGCCAACAGGATGTGCTATAATGGGACAGTCAGTCCAACCACTGAGATGCTTCACCCAAACGTTTGTTTAATAATGGTGGCTCAAGGTAAGCAGATAACGGGTGTGTTGTGCAAACTATAAATATTGTTCATTGGTGTTTTAATGGAAGGATGGAAGGCACTCCCCGCCCCCTACAGTTTCAACCAATCACAGCACTGATTATGGTTAGGGTTAGGGTGATTGGTTGAAACTGTAGGGGGTGGGGAGTGCCTTCCATGCAGCGCTGCCTGAAACACTTCGTTGGGGCTTAAAACACCAACGAGCAAAAATATCAGTGTGAAAACCTGTAACCCTGATCTGTTATTTACACCAGCACAAAATAGGCCAAAGCTTAAATTACTCTCAATTCAAAGCGACTTGATGCGTATAGATGCGCTTCAGGGAATGTTCATACTTTCAGATGATTGTAAGTAACGACAGTGGCGCTGACGATTAAACACAGGTCACATTGTTCGTGTTAGAACATCACCAATGGTCTGTGTTATTTTGCAACTTATTTCTTGAATTTTGAATTTGAATTGTAAATCAAAACATTTCATAACTATTGCATATTCTTGGTTGACTAATTCGTCTTTAGGTCGGTAAGTATTATTAACATTGATTAATTTGGGTGAAGTACATCTGACAGACACATTAATGCACTGTTATTGAAATGCCATTTTTATTGTAAGGACATTTTTTAAGGGCCTCTGATATCAACAAGAGTTACCCCAATGACAGTTTCAATATTTAACTTAGTATTCGGTTGGTTTGAATCCTGAATGAGTACGACATTACTTGACTTTTCACCGCTCTAATTCCCTCAGTAAGTGTTTAGATAAAAACAACAGGGCATCTCAGGGGTTTGCTATAAATTGCCAAAACACTACGCCTATTCACTGTATCCAGGACCCTCACCATGTGTTGTGTCTAAAAAAACAGCTCTTAGCCGTGGTATCGTGGCCATATATCACACCCTTGTGTGCCTTATTGCCCACTTAAATAATTTACACTTTTCTATTCACATTTGCCATTTGAATGTATTGGGCCAATAGATCTCTACTGACCGGTGCAACCGAATCTCAATGAAACTACTGTAGTGCTACGGCGAGAGACGAGGATAGGGAAACCTCAGTGAGAACACGGGAAACAATTACGCGAGAAAATAGAGGAGCGACAGATAAACTAATGAAAGAGCGAATGAGGGTAAGACTCCCCTCGTTTATAAATGAGAGGAGTAGGAAGACAAAAGCTGAGCCTGATGAGAGGGTTTGAGCTGGCGGAGAACAGTCTCCGCTGTTTAATGGTCCAGGCAGCCCGGCTCTGTGGATAATGACAGGGGATTAGGTACTGTAGACTGCTGGGTTTCCAGAGGGGTTAAAGTGCCCCTGTCCTGCCCAACCATCCCAGGAGACTTTAAGGAATCTGACTCCATTTGGCCGAAAATCTCTTGACAAAACAAAACCCCTTTTGCCCAATCAGGTGGACATAAGCTGCTGTGAAGCTAACCTTTATACATTTAGCGCAGCCAATGTCGTTCAAAACAGCTAGCCCACCGCAGACATATGGAATGAGGTGGCGTGGATATGTCCGAGAGACTTTATCATTTACACGACCGTCTTGTACGTGAGGGTGTTGAATTTTCCCTTTTCTTTCTGGAGATTCAAAGAATCTAAGGGAGTCCCTGTCCCTTGCAGAGGCAGAATGGAAACCCAAACAGGCCCATGTGAAAACCAGGTGCTAAGTCTTTCCACACACTACCGATGTCTGTCTGCAACCTCTCTCCCTGTCATATGATACCTTCCATCAGGATGGGAATGAAGGTCCAGTCTCAGAGCTCACCAGCGCTGACAAAAAACGAGTAGTGAATGCAGCAAAATCAGACTGACTCTGCAAATCCTCTGATAAAAGCACAAGACTGATTTGCAAAAAGTCTAGAACGTTTAGTTATACGCAATATAAATTGAGCCTGGGATAAGCAAAACTAAAGACAACTTGAATTTCATTGAACATAAGCATTTTAAACTCAAAACTGGCAGTTAAAACTTGAGCCTTTACTGAATTTTAAAAAGTTGATAAAAACGTCTGAGGAATGTCTGAAGAATGTGTTGCGCAAGCCGCGAATAAGCCGCTATATTTATACGATATTTCTGTGCCCCAAGAGGCTGTCTGTCAAAAGGACAAGGCCTCTGCTGTTAAATCCTAGGGGCATTACATAGTTTTAACGGTTAAAATAACATTTTCATATTCAAGTACACTTGTTTATTCACCATATGTGCACAGTTAACATATTGTGCCAACCGCCAGTAAATCCAGAGAAACAGAGCCAGTTCGTTGTGCTCTCACTACACCCCCCCCGCTGTGGTCTCTAACTGACAGATGATGGTTTGTTGTTTGAATGACAGGTGAATCCATAGACGAATCTGGTCCAAAACAGCCCGGTTAACATTCTAGAATTAGACGTTTATTGCGGCTGTTTAAACGTTCCGCCAAACCCTGAGGAATTGCCCTCAGCATTCCAGGAGGGAGTTTGGACGGCAGTGTGTTCTGTGCCGAGGGTGCAGTGTAGTGCTGGCTCCATTTGTCAGCTGTTTGATTGACAGCACCAAACTACAAATCAGGTAGTGTTGAAACCAGCATCGCCCAACACCCCCCTACTGGGAGCCAACCAACGGTGGGGAGTGTGTGTTTTCGTTAGTCCCCCTCTCACTTCCTCAATTAACCCATGCTGGCTGTTTTTTTAACCGTTTACGTTATGACCAGCAGCTGTGAAATACGCTGCCTATCTTACAGAAATATAACTTGGATATACATTTAACCATAAGGTTTAGAGACCCGTAGGTCTGGAGTGCTTCTCTCAACTGAACATTTCTATGACGCTTTAAGGTGATGTTCGATCAAAGCTAACTAATTGGTGGACAGTTGTTGACACTAATATATAAATATGGTTAAACCTCGCTCGTTTATGGTTAAACCTTGGGTGGTCTAGTGGTGTAACCAGTTTAACTTGGCACATACGACAACATTCGAATCTCACCTGCCGCCACATATCTTTCCAAATCTTCACAAATATATTTTCTTACAATCAAAATGGCCGACAAGTGATTAACCCATTTAAAAGGCTTAGCTCCTCAAAATAACACTGTTTAAAAAGAATGTAAGTCCCGATTTATCACAATCAAACAGGGTTATATATATGGTGAACAGGTCAACTTTTCAGCTGGTAACAGAATGATAATGTGACTGGAGTGCACTTTTAAAGATTAATTTACACATACAACTTTAATCATTTAGCAGATGCATTTATCCAGAGCCAATCACAGTAAGTGCATCCTTTTTAAAACAGCATCTAGTCTGTCAACAAAAGTATTCGAGTCCAATCAGAATCAACGTTTTAGCACAGGAAGAGAGAGGGACTTCATCATCTCAATTTCACTTTAACTGTTTTTGCATCTAGGCGTCTAACTGTCTAAACCCAAACATAACACAACACACAGAGACAGTTTCCTACAAGACTATTTCCCCTAATCAGACAGGCCATATATTGTTTCTGGTTGTCCGTGCAGCTCTCAGACCTCTCTTTATAGCACAGTCTCCGGCTCTGGGCATCACACAGCCCACTCAGAGATTTCCTCACTGTAACACTTCTCACTTCCCTCCCGAATAACATTACCACTGATTATTATTATTATAAGGCCTGGCTGAAGCCTTTTATCAGACACCCATTTGGACTTGAGGATGTAAGAAGGAAATATAAAAACACAAGCATCAGGAATTGGTCAGGACTTGTTGGGTGAGTTGTTGTTTCGATAGCAAACCCTGACCAGAGATAGCAAACCCTGACTAGAGATAGCAAACCCTGACCAGAGATAGCAAACCCTGACCAGAGATAGCAAACCCTGACTAGAGATAGCAAACCCTGACCAGAGATAGCAAACCCTGACCAGAGATAGCAAACCCTGACCAGAGATAGCAAACCCTGACCAGAGATAGCAAACCCTGACCAGAGATAGCAAACCCTGACCAGAGATAGCAAACCCTGACCAGAGATAGCAAACCCTGACCAGAGATAGCAAACCCTGACCAGAGATAGCAAACCCTGACCAGAGATAGCAAACCCTGACCAGAGATAGCAAACCCTGACCAGAGATAGCAAACCCTGACCAGAGATAGCAAACCATGACCAGAGATAGCAAACCATGACCAGAGATAGCAAACCCTGACCAGAGATAGCAAACCCTGACCAGAGATAGCAAACCATGACCAGAGATAGCAAACCCTGACCAGAGATAGCAAACCCTGACCAGAGATAGCAAACCATGACCAGAGATAGCAAACCCTGACCAGAGACTAATAGTGAAATAAGACCAACAGGCCGTGAAGTTTGGGCATAATTAAACATGTGTAGAGCTTCTTGGAAGAGGAAGTGAGACGCTGTTAAAACACAAAAGACCCAGATGTGGCCAAAACTGTCCGAAAGTCAATGTCAAAGCCATGTGTCTCCGTCCCAAGCCTGACGGGGGGAAGGTTTACTGCTCCCTCACACACGGCAGAAACGTCATGATAATATTTGGACACGGCCCATGACCTTTCGAGTCTTTCACGAGCGCTCCTTGACATAGTCGGAAGATATGAAAGCTTCCATACATACGTTTGAGAAAAACGGCAAGTTACAGGTGAGCGAAAAGCATTTTGACAGTTGCACTGTGTGTGTGAACCGGGAAAAAACACCATTGCTTTAACACAGAGAGAGAGAGAGAGAGAGAGAGAGAGAGAGAGAGAGAGAGAGAGAGAGAGAGAGAGAGAGGGAGAGAGAGAGGGAGAGAGAGAGAGAGAGAGAGGGAGAGAGAGAGAGAGAGAGAGAGAGAGAGAGAGAGGGAGAGAGAGAGGGAGAGAGAGAGAGAGAGAGAGAGAGAGAGAGAGAGAGAGAGAGAGAGAGAGAGAGAGAGAGAGAGTAACAGTTATACTGTGTGTGAACGGGTAAACCACCATTGCTTTAACACAGGGAGAGATGGTGTATGGTGCTCCTGCTATCAGGGTGGCCCCGGGGGCTGGCATATGTGCTTTGCAGGCTGCCTGTGGCACAGACGAATACGGGTCCCCTATGAGACCCCATCCTCCACCATCCCGCCCCCATCCAGCTGACTCTGACCCAGTTGATCCAGGCAGCTGCAGACCCCTTCTGCCTAAACCACCACACCGTCTCCCTTTTGATCACCAGATCAGTACTAAAGGTAATCACAGTCGTTTAACAGGAGGCAAAGCAAACACAACCGGAATTAATCTTCTCAGAGGCCCCCAGTAACTACAGATAGCGACTGGGCAGTCAAAGGCCTGTTGGTTTAACCGTCTCATGGTGAATATATAGACGTCCTATGCAGGGCCGGATTAACCATTGGGGCAACTGGGCACTTGCCCAGGGGCACATAACAACTAAGGGGCACTGGGCTCTGTGAAACAGGGCTTGCATTTCGGTGCGGTATTGCGGGGATTGCGCATAATTTAAACCTTTCTCGCAGGTTAGTTTTTATAGTGCGAGAAATTCCCGCACAAATATATTTGCTTCATCTCAGACCGAGGTAAAGTTGGTTGGATGTTCGATATTGGATATTCAACGCCAACGGTTAGTCGGAGGCCGAGATCCCTTCCGGTTTTCCCGCAAGCAGCCTCACTACACCGCGGTGATCGACCGAGAGAAACCTCCGTGTGCTTATAGTTAGGGACCGTCTCTAAAGTACAAGTCTCAACGTTATTAATTCAAACCACTCTCAGATTGTTTTATAGAGGACACCCACATTTTGCACAGCTTTGTTTTTTTAAGGAAATGGTGTAAGAGACGTTTAATAAACATTTAAAAATTGTAAAAATCTTTTTTTGTGAAATCACTTGGAAACCTCAATTTCGTATTGTCTACAAAGGCCTTTCACATGTTGCACAGAATTTGGTTTTTCAAAATAAAACATTTTAAGTTTTAAAAAACATTAAACTGGAAATCTCAATAGGTTTTTTGTGCAGTGATCTATTAAACTCTGTTATTGTCGATTCCACCCCAGATGTGCACGAACGAGCTGCGAGGCTAAGTTCCACTTATCCGACTGACCTAGATGCGTCCCTAGCAGACGAACTCATTCAGTTCACTCACTTTGTGTCATGTGACACTTCCCCTGCTCAGTTGTTGCACATTCTGGAAACAAACGGCCTTAAGACATCTTTATCCGAATGTAAATGTTGCAATCAAATGTTCTTAACAATGCCGGTCTCTAATTGTGAGGATGAGAGGTCTTAAACGAGTAAACAATGTTTCAAGAACCACAATGTCACAGAGAAGACTTACTGCACTTTCTTTGCTGGCCATAGAACATGAAGTTATTGAAAGGTATTTTGATGATGTTGTGCACCAGTTTGCATATTTGAAGTCTAGAAGCAAGGCCACTTAGTAATCTGCTATAATTAATTACTTTAAAACAATGAATCTTTGATAGCATTAAATGTTTTGAGTTTACACAATTTAAGTCAAGGAGTCCAGTGTGTAAGGGTCACCTGTTAAGCAAAGGAAAATATATAAAAGTTAATAGACGTGCATAAGCCTAATTTGAAATGTTGTGTAGACTATGAGTTTTTCCTCTATAATGTTATGTTGTTACCCCATAAAGCAAAGATAGGCCAATTAGGCCTAATAATAAAATATTTGTGTGTTTATGATTTCAGTTTTAAAGAGGCCAGTTCTAAGGCCAAATTGTTAAAACAAAATTGTACTGTAATATTCTTTAAGTTTAGGGACATGCTCTTGATGATAGGGTCTTTATGAATATATAGTAGTAGGGCATTAACGTGATCTTAAGTTTAGGGACATGCTCTTGATGGTAGGGACTTTATGAATATATAGTAGTAGGGCATTAACGTGATCTTAAGTTTAGAGATATGCTCTTGATGGTAGGGTCTTTATGAATATATAGTAGTAGGGCATTAACGTGATCTTAAGTTTAGGGACATGCTCTTGATGATAGGGTCTTTATGAATATATAGTAGTAGGGCATTAACGTGATCGTAAGTTTAGGGACATGCTCTTGATGGTAGGGTCTTTATGAATATATAGTAGTAGGGCATTAACGTGATCGTAAGTTTAGGGACATGCTCTTGATGGTAGGGTCTTTATGAATATATAGTAGTAGGGCATTAACGTGATCTTGAGTTTAGGGATGTGCTCTATAGGGACTTTGTGATTTTTGCTTTGGGGGGTTGGGGGGCCCTTGAGTCTTGTTGCCCTGGGCACAAAAAATTGTTAATCCGGCTGTGGTCCTATGATATTGGCTTCATAGCCATGTTCAGTCGTGCAGGGGTTTGGACTAACTAAATCCATGGCTAATTGTTGGTGAAGGATCTGGAAGGACTATCAAGTTGTTGGCTTTAATGTACCTAGGTTTTACAATGACGATAATTTACATGAAAATAATCAGAATATCTGACTGGTGATTATCATCTACAAAGCCTGTATATACATTGTATTTACCCAAGGCACCACATTTATACACCATTTGGTGAGTCTTGTGGAAGCTAGGTTGCTTGTCACAGAGGTTGGTTGGCCAGAAGTTATATTTCAAATAATGTCAAATATATTCTCCAATACCTGTGGTGTGAACAGGCCTCACTTAATATTTCCTTCAGCAGGGTCGTTTAGGTTGCATTGATACCTTTCTACCATATTCCTGAAACTCCTATATTACATACATGAAATCCTACAAAAAACTCAAAATCCTCCATGTTGTCATGTTGTCTTTTCAGGATTTTAATACATTTAGTTAAGCGTGATTTTATGAGTAAAAGTGAATACTGTATGTTCTAGATTTTCTTAATAAACGTGAGTTTAGAGTAGACTACGTGATTTACCATCTAATCACTGTTTAAGGGTGACCTTTGCTGTTCCGTCGTTAGGAACATCCATTATCTGCACAAGTGAAATCAGCATGATGTTTATGTTCTCCACTGCGGGGGAAGACCTATGTCCTGTCCCCCCATGACACCGTGTGCGTGTTTCCATTCCTCTGTGGAACCCTGCGGAGCCTTCGTGTTTTTCCAGAGAGCGTTCCTCTGTAATGTCAGACAGGCAAGGCTTCAACAGGTATTCCCCCGTAAACCGGGCCGTGTGGTCGGGAATGTGGATTTCTGGGTCGTGGGGGTCCAACGCACCTGATCTTCATGCCTTTGTGAGACTTTGAGTTGAGGCAGTGGCGCTTCATCGATGAGAAGTGTCCTCTTGTGTGACCTTTGACCCCGCGTGTTCATCGGATTCGATCTAACTATAAGGCTTGGCGGGCCGTTCTGTTTGTAATGCCGGAACAACGCGACATACAAATAATACTTGTGGGTGATGAGGAAGCATTGCTGGAGGCTGATGTGGATTCCTCCTGCCTGGGGACAGAGTATCACAGCTGAGAGGAAGGACACGTCACAACACACTCTCTCCCCATCTCCCAGCTCTCAGGTTGACAACAACAAGCTCATGATCTCTGTCTCAGATTACAAGTGAAGTGTAACGCTCCCGACACGCAATTAGAGGAGACGTCACAATCGATCCGCGAGAATTATGGTTAATTTCTCCACCGAGTCGTCTGTTGTGGAACAATACTATAGTGATTAAAACAGTTACCTTTTCGCCTTCTCCGCACCTGTGCCCCAACGAGGTTGTGGATCA